>MU263342.1:0-45004 GCA_020310875.1 Ceratopteris richardii
TTCCATGCCTCCCAATCCTACGAGATGCGCTTCTATAGGACTGATGCTTAATTTCAACTGTTGACAGTAAGAAAGCTTAACCGCGCTAGTGGCTGCGCCAGAGTCAATTAAAGCCCTTACAGTCCTTGCACTCTTTCCTTATCCTATCTCTAGGTTACAAAAGGACATCGATCAATTATCCTATGGGAGCTAATACCTGAAACTTCACACATTGCCACATGATATCCTTGGGCTGCATAGTCATCTCTCCTAAGTTGATCTCTACCCTGCCTTCTCAACTTCATCCTTCAGATGCGTTCTAAAGCTTCTGCTTGCACCTCTTCTCAAATTCGCTTTTCTTCTTCCTTGCGTTTCTTGGCAGTGTTGAGTCGATTTAGCATCTCTTCAGTCAGGGGTTCTTGATATAAGTTGACTCTGCATCTGCTGATGTAATTAGGGAGAATATCGCCTTCTAAAGTGGCTAGTTGTACTGCTCCACTAGTTGAAATCCTATTGATGATCATAGGTCCATAACCACGTTTTTCTAGCTTTCTCGCATGGTGTTTCATAGTATATACCAAAACTAAGTCTCCGGCCTTCAATCCTTTATCCTTAACATGAGCATCAAAGTACGCCTTCTGTCGTTTCTTAGCCGCATATATTCTTGCGGCAGCCCTCAGTCTTGTTTCTCCTAATCGCTCAAGGTCAAGAATCCTAGAGGAGAGCTCATGGCCTGTCCACTCATGCTCCTGTGCTACTTTCAATGTCGGTATCAAGAAGTCCAATGGTAGCACTGCATTTTGACCGAATACCATCTGAAAAGGTGTGGCTTGGAGTACCGTTTTATAGGCAACTCGGTATGCCCAAACAGCATGATGTAGCTGTTTGTCCCAATCAGAGCGTTTATTATTCACCAATTTAGTCAACACATTGCATAGAATCTTATTTGTGCTTTCTGCTTGCCCATTAGCTTGTGGATGGTAGGGGGCAGACTTCTTGTGTATAACCAAGAATTCTTGGAGAAGATTTTTGATAACTTCATTCAAGAAGTGAGTCCCTCTATCACTAACTAGCTCTCTAGGTAGCCCGTATCTTGTGAATACATTCTCAAATAAGAACTTAGCCGTCGTTTGACCATCGTTCTTTGTGGTAGCTTTCACTTCTACCCACTTGGTTAAATAGTCTGTGGCCACAATGATATATTCAGCATGTGAACCCTTGGCTGGGGGATTAATAGGACCTACAAAGTCTATTCCCCATTTAGAGAATGCACGTCCACCCATCATAGGTTTCAAAGGCATCTCATCTTTGCGTATAGGATACTGAGTTCGCTGACAGACATCACACCTCTTCACATAGGTATGTGCATCCATGTGAAGGGTCGGCCACCAAAGTCCTGCAAATAGGATTGCCTTGATCACCCGATCTGGTCCAAAGTGTCCTCTTGCTACACCTTGGTGAGCAGTTCCAATATCTTAAGGATATTCACTCTCATGGGCACATAATCTGAGATAAACCATCTTTACCTCGCTTGTATAGATTATTACCAATAAGTGAGTAATCTAGGGCTTCTTGTTCTAGACTTCTTTGTCTCGCCAGGGTCATATCTTGAGGGAATGTTTTCGTCCTCAAGAAGGCTACTAGTGGTTCACTCCAATCTGGCACTATGGAAACTTGATAAAGAGTGGCATGTTCCACAGGTGGTTTAGTGCAACAGATTGGGCATTCCTTGCACAACTCTTGGACATCAGCTTCCATAGTCGGCCAATGCACTCCGAGTCTCCTTAGTGTCTGTAGGGTTCATTGCTTTGAGTAGTGTTGCTCTAATGCACCTACATGTGCTAATTGCAACCATTTTGTGTACTCATCCTCTTCCACACAACAAGCTAGGATCCCTTTATTTGTATGCTTGTACATACTTCCTGCCATGATATGGTACTTCTAGGCTTTTACTACCTCCCTATCTTGAATGTTTATGACTAGGTGGTTAGGTCCGTATGTCAAGACTGGCACTAATGGCTTAGCCCACTGAGGTACAACTTCCAAATTAAACAAGTAAGCATTAGGAAGGTCATCTGATACTCCTTGTGCAGCTTCTCCAGATGTGAGCCTAGAGAGATGGTCTGCTCTCAAGTGAGTCTTGCCTTTTCTTACCACAACCTCAAAGTCGTATTCCATTAGCAAGAGAAACCATCTTACTAGACGGCCTGTATTGCATGGTTTGTTTACCAAGTACAATAATGCCTGATGATCGGTAAAAAATTTAAACTTATTTGCAAGAAAATAGTGTCTAAACTTTTTAACTGCATATACCATGCCTAATCCCTCTCGTTCAGTGGTGGTATAATTTCGTTCAACTGCATTCAATTGTCTACTAGCATAGGCAATTGGAAGATCCATATTACCTTCACTCGTAGGTTGTGCAAGCACACATCCAATAGCATAATTGGTTGCATCCACATGAACATGGAAGGGCTTATTCCAATCTGGTGTGGTCAAGATTGGTGCTGAACACAATCTCCTTTTGAGCTCATTGAAAGAGTCCTCACATTCATTAGTCCACTCAAAGTTGGACGTAGCTTCCCATTCTTCTTGGGCACTACTACAATGGGGGATACCCACTCGGTGTGCTCAATTTCATAGATAAATCCAGCTTCCACCAGACGATCTATCTCTTCTTTGATCTTGGCAGCATAATTATCATTGTATGTGTATGGCTTTTGCTTAGAAGGTTTGGCATCTGAGGTCATGGGGATAGTGTGTGAGCATATGTCAGGGTCCACACCTTTCACATCCTTGTAACTCCAAGCAAATACATCTCTGTATTCTCTTAACAAGGCTATCAATTTGTGCTCTTTGTCTTCCGTCAGGTCATGGCCTATGTACGTGCATCTTTCTTCTCCTTCTTCTATGGCTACAACTACTTTCTTGGTAGTTTCTTTGTTATCATAGGCCTCTCTTGCTTGTACCTCGCGTTTAGGCATCCTTACCATGACTCTTCTATCGTCCATCTCATACTTTTTAAAGTTTTCAGGGACCTCAAACAAAGATTCTTCCTCTTCTGGTGTGACTTCTCTCTTCTTTCTTTTCTTTCCTTCTTCCTTAGGGGTCACTTGGGTGGCTAACCTTACATCATTTGTAAGCTCTCCGTGTCTCTGGGGTTGAAATTCTACTTCATAGAAGTATTCTTCATCTGATGCAAAAGGTGGGTCCATAATGATTGACTCTAGATCGGAGTCACTTACATCTTCATATGCATCAGGGCTAGGTTCGCATTCTTCCAGAACTGCATCTCCTATGATTGGTTCTATGGAGAAGACTAAAATGTCATAGCCATCCTCATCACAGTGGGGTGTCCATTGTTCCTCATTAATGGCTACGTCAATTGTTGCTAAAATTTCTGCCCAGCCGTGAGGTTCAAACTCTTCATCAGGAAACTACAGGTGCGTAGGCTGGGTCTTGAATTTGCCTATGGGTTTCCTTAGCACCTATCTCTCTGGCCTTTTCTCTCTTCTCTTCTTCCACTGCCACTTTACACACCCATAAGTGAGTGTCTTCATGCATCCATGAGGATCCTGATCCTATGGAGTGCACAGACTCCGTGTCATCCTTGGCTTTATGGATAGGATTCCATTGAATAGGGGGTACATCTCTATGAGAGTAATCCTTGAGATTGACTTTGGTCGTAACACCTAAGTGTTGCAAATACAAGGAATTGGTTCCCCAATCCTGGATCACTTGCAACTGTCGCATAAATGGTCTTCCCAAAATCATCTCATAGGCATGGTTCTTACTGAAATCACATATGGCAAAAGTATGCTCAAACTCAACACCGCATGTAGTGAGAGTTATTCCTTCCAGCAAGCCTAAGGGTCTTTCTATGTGACCATCAGCATCTGCAATTTCATCCTCGTGGGCCTGAGTGCTGGCTTGCCCCAACGCTTCCATAGGGAAGTGGTAGCAATAGCAACTCCTGCACCTGAGTCTAGAATTGCCTTGGTTGTGTACCCCTGATGGGTAATGGGAAGATAGGTGTTTCCTTCTTCACCTTCACTCATATCTCCTATCTTGTCTAGAGGAATTTCTGGCACTGTTCTATGAGAACCTACCTGGGAACGGGTTTCACTACTTCTGGCACTTGGTTAGCTACATGTTCCATAATTCTGGCCTAACTTTGAGTAGCTCTTCTAAAGTGAGGTTGCACTGCATCTTAGTGTTTTTCACTACCTCCGTATTCCTAGGAATGACTGAGTCTTCGTTTCTTACCATGACCGTGGGTGCTCTCATACAAGTAGACTTGGCTTCCATGGGCCTGTGAAATGGGGTAATTCCTGTAGGGAGTTAGACTCGAAGTCTAACCTCTCTTGACTTTGTGCACTCTCCTGCTCTCCATAAATGGAAGGAATATCTTGTGGGAATTGATCATGCGTGTCATCCACAAGTTCAATGGGAGGAGGGACTTCACCTTCTTTAGCACATTTGTCTTCTTGAATCTCTCGTAGGAATTCTGGTGTGTACCTATTCATAGAAGAGGAGGTGTCTGGTTCAGTGGAATTGGGCACAAAAGCTTCCTGTGGGGGAAGGCTTATTCTTTTACTTGCCTCATCTCTTCCTTGATTTTTTTCTTCCTTGGCAGATCTTGCAGTTATGCTCTCTAACTTCTCTAGGAGTCCATCCAAGTGCAATTGTGTCTTAGCTAAGCCAGAGTAGTTGAAGAGGCGACTGGCTTCAAACATGGTTTGAGCCAACGCGACCATTTTCGCGCAAAGCTTGGTTCTTTCTATCTCTAGGTCAGCTCTAGGGTAGCACTTGTCATGATCCGTCACATTTGGCCCTTCTTGGATTCTGGCCTGATATGCCTTAAGCATCATGTCTATGTCTTTAGGAGTGGGGTCAACTAATACTGATCCTACTCTAGGGGGTGGTGGGATGGTCTGAGGTAGGTGGATAGATGGTGGGTTAGATGGTGATGGAAATGAGGGTGGTGGTGGTATGTGAGAGTTTGTTTGAGAGGTGAGTTCAAAAATTTTGGCTTTTGTTTCTCTTATGCTTTCTTCTAAGTCGCTCATCTTTTAGACCATTGTCTTTTCATTCTCTCTCGGCTATCCCTCCAGACTCTCGATCGTTTCTTGGCTATGCTCTCAGTTTCACTAACCTCTACACTCTTCCCTTGACCTACTCCTGGGTTCTGTTGCAAAGCCTGGGCTCTAGTGATCACTTGCACTGGTGTAGTGGAAGTGACACTTCCTGTTGAGTCTACAACTAAGCAATAACGTTAATTGGAGTTATTTTTGGCATATTATTGGGATTCTTTGGGCAATCTCATAAGAGATGCTCCTTTCCGCAATCTTGACAAAAGCCATGTATTGTTACTGACAGTGGTTGTGTAGATGCAGGCATTGGGCAATCACGAATGAGGTGATCTTCTTGACATCTATAGCATGGTCCCCTAGGGAATGGGGGTCTTACCTGCCTAGGTTGAGGTCTAGTGTTGGGATTTGTGTACATGAGATTTGCATACTCTGGCTCCCAACTAGGTTCACTCGGTTCTTCACTATAGTAGGATTCACCATGTTCAGGAGACTGCATATAGTAAGCATGTGGACTATCTATGTGAGTGGAATCAAAACTATGATCACTCGAGTCACTTTCTGAAAGCAATGGAGTCATTGGGACTATGGCTCTATTCAAATTTTCCTCAGCAGCTGCATACTTTAAAGGAATCACATTAGCTAGGGTTGGAGGTTGTTGAGCTAACACAGGTTGAGGCCTTTTTTGGTTTTGGTAGGGTTGTTGATAGGATTGCTGTGGTCTACCATATTGTTGTGGAGGGTACTGGTTCTGGTATCTTCCCTGTTGTGGATAGGGTTGACGGTAGGTTTGCCTAACTGCTTGCTTATTGTATGGGCAGTCTTGTGCTGTGTGATTTGTGTATCTCCGTTCTATGGTGCAATATGGGCTGCTAGGGTTCACTTGGGGTTGAGGCATGATGGGACATACGTTCGCCATATGGTCACCACCGCAAGTATAGCACCTCTTTATTGGGGCAAACCTTAGGATTTGTTTGCTAGTGACACCTAGTTTTTGAGCTACTTTCTCCGCAAGTTCCTCAATTGATGTGGATTGCGAGGAAGAGAGACTAGAGGCACTATCAGAATCTCTGTAGATTTTGGAAAGCTCTAACTCCTCCCCTAGGTTATCCTCGATGTCGATGCACATGCGTACACACTCTTCTATAGTCCTAGGGTCCTTCAAGTACACATATGACCTCAATTTGGTACTTAGCAATCCATCCAAGAATAAAGCCACTTGTTTGGCTGGTGTGGGTTACTCAGGAACAAGGAATCTCTCAAGATATTTCTTAAATCTTCTTCCTGCAAGTCTCACGGTCTCTTGAGGGGTCTGCTTGAAGCTATGTATCAATGAGGAAGTATTATGCCTTATGACACTTTTAGAGAATTCAGTGATGAAAGCCTCTAAGAGTTGGTCTATGCTCCTGAACTGTCTCTCATTCAATGGTTGAAACCACGTAAGGGCTGTGTTCCTAAGGGTTAAACCAAAGGCATTATATTGCGTGAATAGGTCCTCAACTTGTTCAGCTCTCAAGACTTGCCTAAACTCGGCCACATGATCATATGGGTCTTCTGTGGCATCGAAGTAGTTCTTCATGGACTTAACTAGCTGAGTCGGTCTCAAAGTCCTCGTGTGCTCTCTAGGTCTTGGTAGAGGGAATTCATCCGCATTCCTTTGGTTCCTTGGGGCTCTAAGTCCCTCAGGTTCCACTCTATTTGTTTTCGTTCTCGTTATTTCTCTTCCCACTGGGTTGGCAAAGCTTACCTCTGGTCTATCTCTATGTCTGTCTCTTTGAGCTCCATGAGCTTAGGATGTTCCAGCTCCCGGGTGACCAAAGGACACATTCGATCTTGGTTGGGGGAAAATAAATTCACCCTTTCCAAGTGTAAGCATGCCTATCATTTCTATAACCACAAAGACCCTCTCTGAAGCATGATCTAAGTAGGTCACTCTACCTGGGCTATCAGGATCTTTGAACTCATATATCATGATTGTTCCTACCTCATCCGGCTGATCAGATCTATACCTCCAAAAGGCTTCATCAGTCTCTCGGTTCAGGAGTAGATCTATGCTCTTATTGTCTTGGGGAATCCACTCTGGTGTGATAATCCTAGTGAGAACAGATTTGCCTTGGGGGGTTCTAGGTTCTACACCCATGTTTCCTTGCTCCAGGTCACCTAAGTCCGTTTCTGGGATCACATTCCCAAATTCATCTGTCCTATCTGGATGACTGGTGACTACATATATGGTTCCTTCCTTGTCTAGGTATGCTCCGTTTTCAAACTTGACAGCTGGGTGCTCTAATCCAATGGATTGGTCAGGGTTTTTAATCTGGACCACAGATCTTCCTAGGCCGTCCTCATAGATGCAAGCACCTAATCGGTTGGTCCTAAGGTATTCGAGTTGCATCTTGTAAGGGCCTTCTACCCTATGTAAATATGGCACTCCTGAACTTGTTGTAGGTCTCTCCATACTGTGGGACATCTCAGACTCGCTAGTCTCAGAGCTAGGGTAGTACGAATGATGGCTCAACTGCTGGGCCCAAGACCTAGCAGTATGATTGACACTAGCCTCTGAAGATCTAAGACTCTGTCTATCTCTTCCTAGGTGTCGTCTTGATCTAAGGTTCATATGCTTAGTTGAGCAATCCCAAATTTTACCCAAGGTACAACCTCGTTGCTGAGTTCTTTTGTATCAGTTACTTGATTCTTTTAGTTGATTATTGTGTTTATGATCTTGCCTGATATCACGTTGTTAGGAACACTTGAGTTAATTTCAGCATTTGAATGTTGATCGTCTCACGTTAGGTTCTTTTCCTTTAAATTTGTCGGTCACACACAGGTTATCTCTTGACTTGAACTTGATTTCTTAGATAGTCTTGACTTATCTCCTGTCTATCGTTGCCCTGACTTACTTCTAGCACTACTCGCACTTAGCCTAAGCTAGGAATGGACAGAGGGAGTTGAGAATTTCCAACCTTGAGTTTCTGTCCTTGTGTGTTGCCCTTGTGTGCCCAGGAAGTGTGTTCCCAAGCTTGCACTTACTCTTGTTTCGAGTACCCTTCGATGCTCTCAAAGAACCTGAAAAAGTCCCAAAGTTAGCTCAAGACTTAAATTAGATTGACAGACAGATCACTTTCATGCATGTAATTCACTAACCAACTTGCATTTTGCCTTTATGAAAAACAATCCCAAGGGACCCTTGGATTTTTCTTGCCCCCGGGATATGATCAGTTTTTTGGTTGTACTCCCCACGAGCTTTCCAACAAAACAAAAATCACAGCAATCGGATTTCGTATGAGACAGTTATGCCAATCCAGGGTTTTGGGGCTAAAATAGGATTTAAAACAGGTTAACAAGCAGACAGGACTTCTTGAAATGCTTTGGGTATTGGCCTCACAATGCTCTACTAACCCTTAAAAGCTCCCCACAAATTGCCAAAAATTAAACCATTATTTTTGCCCTAAAAAAATTGGCCGAATTTGCCCGTCAATCGCAATCGAAAGCTCTGTCAATCGCGATTGATATGTCAGTCGCAATCGACATGTCGGTCGCGATTGACTTGTCCGTTGTGGCTGTCAGTCGCGATTGATGGGTCAATTGCGATTGACACGTGGCCCCGGATTTTCAGTCGATCGTGGTCAAAGGGTCGTTGACTCTATCGGTCCCGATTGATGGGTCGATCGCGAGTGACAGGTCCGTCGCGAGGGGTCTATCGGTCATGGTCAAACACTCATTGACTGGGTCAGTCGCGATTGACAAGTCCGTCAGGTCTGTCAGTCGCGATTGATGGGTTGATCGTGATTGATGGATCGATCACGATTGACATGTGGCGCACGTTAATTCAGTCGATCGTGGTCAGTCGATCGTTGACTCTGTCGATCGCGATTGACAGGTCGATCGCGATTGACAGGTCGATCGCGATTGACAGGTCGATCGCGATTGACAGGTCGGTCGGCAAGTGTCCGTCGTGGTTCGTCGATCGCGATTGATGGGTCGATCGCGATTGACAGAAAGCTGAGGAATTTTAAAATTTCAAGCACATATTCATGAAGCTCTAGGCCTATACATCACATTTATGCACTTAGTTTTGCAAGAAGGTCAATTTTTTTGTCGATCGCGATTGACAGAGGTCAACGCCTCGGGACCTGCACAATCAAATTTTTTACCTGCTGAAGCTGGTTCAGTTGCTGGGGATGCTGGTTCCTGTAGAAAATCTCAAAAACACGGAAAAGCACAAGCACACAAACGCTCTCTCACTCTCTCTCACAAGTGAAATGAGGGAAATGGTATGGGTGGGGTGATATGACCAAAAACTGAAATTTTTCGCGATGATGGAGATGGATGTGGAAGATGGTGAGGATGATGATGATGATGAGAAAAACAAAAGAAAATAGATAAAAGTGAAGAAAATACCTATGACTCCAACGCCTCAACTCTACGTCTTACCATCACACGCTCGTCCTCAAAGCTCGTTCCCCGGTAACGACGCCAAAATTTGGTGTAGCTCAATGATGATTAGCACCTCCTTTAATGTCAATCCAAGAAGACGTGAGGATGGTATGATGACCTCGAGCAAGTGAAGGCACAAGTGTGTGAGTGAGAAGCACACCAACATGCACACACATACACACACAGGCGCACACATGGCAAGACAAAGAGAAAGACAATGGAGTTCTTTTAGATTACTTCCAAAATGCTCATACAAGTTCAAATCTATTATAAGCTAGCCCCAAAAATGAGCTCTCTAGCTCTATTTATAGTTTTTGACTAGCTTTTGGCCCTGTTCAGACCTAGTGTCTGGCCTAGTTAAAAATTAGGTTCTAGGGCCTATTTGGAGGCTCAAACGAAGTCTAAAAATTATGAAAATTGGTACGATGCTACTTCTAATACTCCTCAAGCTCGAGGACTCCTCGGCTTGCACAAAATGGAGTATCAAAAAGGTGAAATGGTATTTACAATGATTTGTAGTGATGAGAATCACTGTTATGAAGATGTTGTTTTGGAAAAATTTGAATGGCCTACTTGCCAGATCTTCGTTGACTGCTTAGTCTGCTTGTGCCTTCTCTCCGCTCTGGCTCCCTTCTTTGGCTTCCTTGTCTTGTGAGTCCTTCAATGCCTTGACTGCTGCTGCCAACACAACTCCTGTTATCATGTTATGGGAGTTGGTAAGATCATTTTGACTACTGTTGATGGTAGTTCTTTCACTTTATCAGATGCTTTATTTGTGCCAGGGATCAAGAAGAATCTGTTATCAGTTTCTGCATTAGCCAAGATTGGCTTGGTTGTGAAATTTGTTGATGACAGATGTACAGTTCATGATCTGTCAAATGGCGATGTTGTTATTGCTTCTGGCATTTTATGTCGTGGGCTCTATAAGCTCATAGACTATGAAAGATCTGAAAATGATTTGGCATGTGCTGTAAATGATTCTCAGGCTATGTCAGATGCAAAGCTTTGGCATGCACGCTTTGGTCATTTGAATTTTGCTAGTTTGCTATGCCTAGAAAAATCTGAAATGGTGTCCTCTTTGCCCAAACTTCAGGCACCTGGAAAACATGTTTGTGAAGGCTGTATTCTGGGCAAAATGCAGCATTCCTCCTTTCCAAAAGATGGTTCAGTTCGGGCTACAGAGAAATTGCAGCTTGTACATAGTGATGTCTGTGGTCCTATGTAGATCTTTTGGAAATTACCTTTTCATTGATGATTTTTCCAGGCATGCATGGGTATATCCACTCAAAGTAAAGTCTGAATTGTTCATGTGCTTTAAATAGTTTTTGGTTTTGGCTGAAAATCTGTCAGCATGTAAAATGGGCACCCTCCGTTTTGATCGAGGGGGGGAATATATGTCTTCTGATTTTAATGCATTTCTGGCTGAACATGGGATAAAACACCAGTGTACAGTGTCGTTTACACCTCAATAGAATGGAGTTGCTGAACGGAAGAACATGTCACTCATGGAGATGGCGAGGTGCATGGTCAAGAGTTAGGCTTTACCACATAGTTTCTGGCTTGAGGCTGTCATGTATGCAGCATATGTACTGAACAGGTGTCTCACTAAAGCGCTGCAGTCTATCACTCCATATGAGGCTTGGCATGACCACAAGCCATCTGTTGCTCATCTGCGTGTTTTCGGTTGTTTGGCATATGCACTAGTGCCTGAACAACATCGCAGAAAATTAGATGATAAGGTAGTAAAATGTATTTTTGTTGGGTACAGTTCTGAAAGTAAAGGCTATCATCTGTATCATCCACAGACTAAACACATTCTAGTTAGCCGTGATGTTGTCTTTGTGGAAGATGTTATTCAGCCATTGCTTTCATGTACTAAGGAGACATCTGTTAGCTCCAAAGACATGTATGATACTTTGATTCCTCTTTTTACAGGTGGACAGTCTAGTGCTGGTCCTAGTGAGGCAACTTCTCAGCCTTTGCAGGTTTCATATGATGACGCAAATTGTTCCATTTCTGATGCAGATTTACATGATGCACTTGTTGATGAGAGAGCTGATATTGAGCAGGCAAAAACTATGCCAAAATGGATGCTGCACACTTTGTGTGAGAGCAAATTAGATGCATCTTTGTCATATTGTACTCGTTCAGGCAGCCTCCTTTGCATCAGATTGCTATGCTATGGCTGCGTCTAGTCTCTGTGATGAGAATGAGCCTGTTTCTTTTGATGAAGCACATAATTCAAAAAATTGGATGGCTGCTATGCAATGTGAATATGATGCTATAATGAAGAATGGTACATGGTCTTTATGTGACTTGCCTCCTGGCAAGAAGGCCATTGGCACTAAGTGGGTATACAAGCTGAAGCGTAAACCTGATGGTACAGTTGACAGGTATAAGGCTAGGCTTGTTGCAAAGGGTTATGCACAGGAAAGAGGCATTGATTTTGATGAGACCTTTGCACCTACATGCCGTATGACTACTGTTCGGAGCATTTGTGCACTTGCAACCCATCATGGTTGGAATGTACATCAGTTGGACATTAAAACAACATTTTTGAATGGTGACTTGCATGAAGAAGTGTATGTTTTTTAGCCCCGTGGCTTTGTGCAGAAAGGGCATAAAAACCAGGTGTGCAGGTTAAAGAAGGCATTATATGGTTTAAAACAAGCACCACGTGCTTGTAGGTATGAGAAGATACATGCCTATCTGGTTGCACATGGTTTTGAGAACAGTCCAACTGAGAGCACCTTATATGTTAAGCATGCTAATGATGTGCTTCTGATCATTATTGTCTATGTTGACGGCATGCTGCTCACTGGTCCTATTGAGAAGCATATTGCTAATTTCAAGGCTGATTTGCATACCTCATTTGAGATGTCTGATTTGGGGCATTTGCATCACTATTTGGGCATTCAGTTTATGCAAGTTGATGGTGGAATGGCTTTGTGTCAAACAAAATATATTGACACATTATTGCTGCGTTTTGGCTTTGAAGACTGTAAGCCTATTGGCACTCCTATGGAGACAGGTTTACGATTGAGTCTTCATGATGCTGGAGATGCATTTGATGTTGTTCTCTATCAGCAGTGTTGGTGCAACGCTTATTGCGGAATTCGCTTACACCACACAAACTAAGCTAGAGTGATGTTAGAACACCTCTATAATCATCAGTAGCTTAGCAAACTTTCTGAAACTGAGAACTTATAACTGTATTTAGTGAACACCAAAAATTCACTTTATAGAAAGCTTCTCGTTTCTTTCAAGCTTCACTTCTGAACTTATTTACTTCTGTCTTTACACTACTGTGTTTGTTTACAGTTAAACAATCTTTGCGTCATTTAACTTTAGCAAACTTGTGTTTTGAACTCACCAAAATTCCACCGGAACTTCACCTGACTGTCATTGGAATGTTACCGTAATAATACAAGAATCTTACCAGAATCAACTGCAATTCTATTTGTAATTACTTCAAGTGAATATACAAGAAGTAAGGAAGTGATGTGTGAACATTCTTTACTGAATGAACTCTTTCTGAAGTTTAAGGAAAAACTTCACCAGTTCTGAATGAATCTTTCCGGTCAGACTTTGTACTGTGTGTACATATCCATTTCACCGAAATTTTTGATCAGTTTATAGTTGAGACTTATAGCTACAAGATAAGCTATATCTCATACAAAAATTTACACTGTACTTCGAGATCTAACTCATAGAAGTACCGAAAAAACCTTACTAAAAAAACTTTAACTGTTAACTAACTTTTCACCGTAACTTGAGAATTCTCAGATTTCTTCACATATGAAGAATACGTTCAACTTCCACATGAACATGTGTTTTCTATTAGAGAAGTTGTGTACAAAAATTGACTCGGCCTCACTTTGCTCATAGTCATGAGAACTCTCCTATATTGAGTAGTTTCTCCTTACCATCTCTCTCATATGAATACTCGACTGTTCAGGTTTAGTCATTCATCTCTACATACGCGATCTCTGGTGTCTTCTATTCTTACTTCTATTCTCTATCTCATATGCGCTCTCTCTACTACTTTACATGCTCTACATTCCGGTTCTATGCTCTCTCTTATATACATTTTGATCTGCTTTCAACAGATTTTAATTCTGGAAGTTTCTACTATATATTATAGTCGTGAATTTGTCCCTTCACTAAGGCTTTGGTTTTCTGAACACTTTGTTTCTGCTTTCCTTTATCTTCATTTCATTATGCGTAATTAGTGAGTGAATCTTCAACAGCTCCCCCTCAATCACTAATTTGCATCTTCCGGTCTTCATATATCCTTCTTTTCTTTTATACCTGACATTTCTTTGAATCTGCTTGTCTTTACTCCATCTAAGCTCTTTGTCAAAATATCTGCAATCTGATCTTTTGTAGGAGTGAATACCAATTCAATCTCCTTTTCCATTACCTTTTCCCTCAGGAAATGATATTGAATCTCTATGTGTTTTGTTCTTGCATGAAATACTGGATTTGCTGCAAGATACAACGAGTTCATATTGTCTCCATGTATGATAGGTATACCTTGATCAATACTCATAATTTTGAACAAGATCTGCATCCATATCACTTCTTTAGCTGCTTCTACAAGTCCTTTATATTCGGCTTCTGTTGACGATAAAGCTACTGTGTGTTGCTTCTTTGAACACCAACTTACAAGCTTATCTCCTAGGTATATCATATACCCATGTGATGACATTCTGTCATCTTGACTTCCTGCCCAGTCTGAGTCACTGAATGCTCTCAACTTTATATCTGACGTATAAGGATAATATAATCCTTCCTTTATAGTTCTTTTGATATATCTAAGAACTCTTTGTCCTGCAACCCAATGTTGATCCTTCGAACAATGCATGAACTGTGAAAGAACTCCCACTGCATAACTGAGATCAGGTCTTGTTAGTGTAGCATAAATTAAGCTTCCCACTAACGACTGATACTTCCTCATATCTTAAAACTCTACACCACCATATTTGCTGAGTTTATGGTTTACTTCAAGCGGTGTTGAAGCATCTCTACAATTCTCCATATTAAACTTCTTCAGTAAGTTTAGGAGATACCTTTCTTGTGAGACATATACACCATGACCTGTATATGTAACTTCCATTCCAAGAAAGTATGATAACTTTCCTAGATCACTGATCTTGAACTCTTTTTCAAGCAGTCTCTTTACCTCTTTGATTCCTTCATCTGAGGTTCCTGTGATTATTATGTCATCTACATAAATACAAATGTAGATCATACCTTCATCTGTTTTCTTGATGAGTAGACTTGCATCTACCTTCGAACTTTGGTATCCAAGGTCATTGAGATACTTTACAAGTCTGTAATTCCAAGCTCTTGGAGCTTGCTTCAGTCCATAGAGAGCTCTTCTTAATCTGCAAGCATATTCTGGGTATCTAGAACTTACAAACCCTTCAGGTTGTTCCATGTAAACCTCATCTGATATATATCCATTCAGAAATGCATTCTTTATATCTAGCTGACTTAGCTTCCATCCTTTTGATGCTGCTGTAGCGATCAATGTCCTTATGGTTGACATCTTTGCCACCGAACTAAACGTCTCATCATAATCTATGCCATATGTATGAGCATAGCCTTTGACAACCAGTCTAGCTTTGTATCTGGCTATCTTTCCATCTGCAAGCTTCTTGACTTTGTAAACCCATTTGTTTCCAATCACTTTCTTACCATTTGGTTTTGGAACAAGTTCCCAAGTCTTGTTCTCTTCAAGAGCATTAAACTCCTCCTTCATTGCTTCTTCCCAATTTTTCTTACCTTTTGCTTCACTGTAATTCAGGGGTTCTTCATCCTCCTTTACTAAGTAAGCATAGTTTTTCTGAGTCAAATAAGAAGTGTCATAGGAATACCTTGTTGGTTGTTTTCTTACTCTGTTTGACCTTCTTGGTTCAAACTATTCATGTGTATCTGAATACACATCTTCATCAGATCTTGATCCATCTTCATTTCTCATGCCTGATCCGATCCTGGACGTACTTGCCTGCATATGATCTTCATCTCCATTCACCTGTATCTGTGATTTACCTTTTTCATTTCTTTTTATCTCTTCTTCAAGTTTTTCAACACTATGCTCTTTATCTCTATACCAGTTTTTTCCTTCATCGAATGTCACATCTCTGGAAACAGTAAAACTGTTTGGTTAGGGGAATCCATAACCTGTAACCCATCTGCTTTTCATCATATCCAATGAACACATATTTTTCAGCTTTTGGTTCAAGCTTATGTCTCAATTGTGATGGCACATAAGCATACACAACTGATCCAAACACTTTGCAATGATCAAGTGTTGGTTTCTTGCCCCACCAGGCTTCATAAGGGGTCATCCCATTTAAAGTTGTACATGGTAATCTGTTTACCAAGTATGTTGCTGTATTTACAGCCTCAACCCAAAGATAGTTTGGACAATTCTTCTCCTTTAGCATTGCTCGTGCAAACTCAACTAGAGTTCGGTTTCTTCTTTCTGCTACTCCATTTTGTTGCGGTGTATAGCTACAAGTTATTTCTCTTTTGATTCCTGCATTCCACAGATAATCATTGAACTCTCGAGAAAAATATTCTCCTCCTCCATGAGACCTTAGTCTTTTAAGTTTCTGTCCTGTAAGTCTTTCAACATATGCATGAAAATGTCTGAAAGCTCCAAACACTTCAGATTTCTCTTTGTTATCCATCTTGTTGCATCATCAATAAACAGAACATAATACCTTGAACCACTGATAGATCCTTCTTTTGTTGGTCCCCATACATCTGTATGTATGAGTTCTAGCACACCATCGTGTTTGTAACCATTTTCATGGTAACTTGTGGGTTTTTCCCATCTGACAGGCTTCACACTTGTGAATCATATGTTGGTTCTTCATGTTTGGTAATCCTCTCACGGATTGTTTCTCCACCATAACTTTGATTCCTGTTTCATTAAAATTTCCTAACCTCTTATGCCAGAGGTCTAGTTCTGTAAATACCTCATCAACATGTGTGATCAAGGCTTGACCAACATTCCCTTGTACTTTCAGAGTAAAAAGTCTACCTTCCTTTTTACCATGGACAATTTGCTTGTATCCTTTCTCTGGATCTTTGACAAAAACTCCTTCATTTGTAAACCTGACTTGAAAACCTTTTTCTACTATCTGACCCACGCTGATCAGATTCTTCGGGATTGTTGGAACATACAAAACATTTGTTAGTAGGTCAGCTCCATTCTTACACTTTACCTTCCCAATTGACCTTACATTATGTTTTGTCTTATCACCTGTCTGTACTGTATGATTTGAAATACCTCCCTCAAGTTCTGATAATAATTCTATATTTCCTGACAAATGATTTGAACAACCAGAGTCAATATAGAATACCTTGAGGTCTTCATTTTCTGATGTACTTATTGAGTTCATCATCAACGTCGTATGATCATCATTCTGCGTATCATTCACATAGTTGTAGTAGGTAGTGTTGTGAGACTGATTCTGTCCCCAACTTCTTGCTCCACCTCTACCATATCCGCCTCTTTGGCTTTGTCTTCCTCTTTGATATCTTCCGCTTCTGCCTCTGCTATTATTGTTCTGATTCTCGTTTGATCCTTGTGAATTATGCCAGCAATCATGAGCCAAGTGATTGCTTAATCCACAGACCCAACAAGCTTTCTTGTTATTAGTATGATTACCTCTTCCTTTTGTATTACCTCTTTTATCTCTGACATTACCTCGTCCTCTTGCATAATTCGCTTGAGCAGTCACTTCTTCTTCATCTTTTTCTTTAGCTTTATCACCTCTCTTCTTATTCTTTGCATACATAGCCGAACTATGTCCTTTTTCTCCATCTGTCTTCAAATCTTGCTCAAACGTTAGCATTAGTCCAAGAAACTGATTTAAATCCGGTACAAAATGATTTAAAGACAGTTCAGTTGAGAGTACAAAAGGTTTCCACCTTTCATCTCCTCTCAAACCTGTAAGCAATTGCGCTATCAACCTGTGGTCTTCGATATCTTCACCAATCGATCCAAGACTGTCTGCCAAGTCCTTCATCTTAGTGACATAATCACTAATGCTTTCACTTTGCTTTTTCTTGAATGTTGTGAAGTCCGACCATAAGCTAGCCTTCCTAGCTTTTGTAGTATTTTGGAAGTGATCTTCCAATGCTCTCCATATATCTTCTACTTTCTCCAGACCTCTAATATGTGGTAGTAGATGATCTGTAACAGTATTGTAGATATAAGCTCTTGCCGTTGCATCTTTCTTCTGCCACAGCTTTCTTCAGTTGACTATCATCTTCGAAAGTCGGCTTCTTTTCTTCTCCGGTCACATACATCATTAAGTCTTTACTCATAAGTAAGGCTTCCATGCACATTATCCATGCGGGATAATTATCTCTATCTAATTTATCGATTGAGACATGATCTACCATGATCTTCTTGTTTCTGTTACTTCCGGTGAGTGTAATTTTGAAGGATTTTACCTTTTGTAAACCTTTACCCTTGAGAATGACTTCGGAACGTTTCTTGACACCGTTTGCTGTTGATCACCTCAGCTTTCACCTTTCTTTATGAGAATTCTTCAAATTCTCTTTCCGTTTCTTCATCTGAGAAACCTTTTCTGCTCTGGTACCACTTGTGGTTAGCCTGCTTTGATACTACTGATAACCTTTGCTCTGATACCACTGTTTGTGCAGCGCTTATTGCGGAATTCACTTACACCATAGAAACTAAGCTAGAGTGATGTTAGAACACCTCTGTAATCATCAGTAGCTTAGCAAACTTTCTAAAACTGAGAACTTATAACTGTATTTAGTGAACATCGAAAATTCACTTTATAGAAAGCTTCTCGTTTCTTTCAAGCTTCACTTCTGAACTTATTTACTTCAGTCTTTACACTACTGCGTTTGTTTACAGTTAAACAATCTTTGTGTCATTTAACTTTGGCAAAACTGTGTTTTGAACTCACCAAAATTCCACGAGAACCTCACCTGACTGTCACTTGAATGTTACCGTAATTATACCGGAATCTTACCAGAATCAACTGCAATTCTATTTGTAATTACTTCTACAAGAAGTAAGGAAGTGATGTGTGAATATTCTTTACTGAATGAACTCTTTCTGAAGTTTAAGGAAAAACTTCACCAGTTCTGAATGACTCTTTCCGGTCAGACTTTGTACTGTGTGTACATATCCATTTCACCGAAATTTTTGATCAGTTTATAGTTGAGACTTATAGCTACAAGATAAGCTATATCTCATAAAAAACTTTACATTGTACTTCGATATCTAACTCATAGAAGTACCAAAAAAAACCTTACTGAAAAAACTTTAACTGTTAACTAACTTTTCACTGTAACATGAAAATTCTCAGATTTCTTCACATACGAAGAATACGCTCAATTTCACATGAACATGTGTTTTCTATTAGAGAAGATGTGTACAAAAATTGACTCGGCCTCACTTTGCTCATAGTCATGAGAACTCTCCTATATTGAGTAGTTTCTCCTTACCATCTCTCTCAGATGAATACCCGACTGTTCAGGTTTAGTCATTCATCTCTACATACGCGATCTTTGGCGTCTTCTATTCTTACTTCTATTCTCTATCTCATATGCGCTCTCTCTACTACTTTACATGCTCTACATTCCGGTTCTATGCTCTCTCTTATATACATTTTGATCCGGTTTCAACAGACTTTAATTATGGAAGTTTCTACTGTATATCACAGTCGTGAATTTGTCCCTTCACTAAGGCTTTGGTTTTCTGAACACTTTGTTTCTGCTTTCCTTTATCTTCATGTCATTATGTGTAATTAGTGAGTGAATCTTCAACAAGCAGGCTATTGGATGCTTGATTTACTTATGCATTACTCGGCCAGGTATTCAGTTTGTTGTCTCACAAATGAGCAGGTTTATGCATTGCCCAGGAGTCACACATTGGAAGGCGGTTAAGCACATCTTTCGCTACTTGAGTGGTACTCGGCTACTTGGTTGTTTTATCCCAAGGGGGGATCACTACCACAAAATTTCCATGCTTTTTCTGACTTAGATTGGGCTGGTTGCTATGGCACTCGTGTGTCCACCACTGGTTTTTTCTTCATGCTTGGTAGCTCATGTATATCTTGGTTGAGCAAGAAGCAGCCTACTGTGGCCACTTCCAGTTCTGAAGCTGAGTATAGGGCAACTTTCACAGCGACTGTTGAGTGTGTGTGGCTTAGATGCCTTATGGCTGATTTGGGTCTTGGCCAGTCTTCTACCACCACCATCTTCACTGACAGTCAGAGCGCATTGGCAGTTGCTAGGAACCCTGTGTTCCATGCTCGCACCAAGCACATTGAGGTGCATGATCACTATGTCAGGGAGAGGTTCTCTGCTGGGGAGATCAGCTTGGCATATGTGCCCACGCAGGAGAACATTGCAGACCTTTTCACAAAGGCTCTACCTAGGGAGAATTTTGAATCTTTCCTCAAAGCTTTGGGCTTACTTCCTTTTGTGGAGTGATTTGCACATAGCTTGGCACTTCCTTATACATGAGTGCCAGCTCCTTGTTCACCGCATCACTCCCAAGGGGATTTGTTGATATATTTAGGTAGTGATGTGTGTGAACACACTAGGACCACCGGGGCGTTTTTTCCCTCTTTAGGAGGTTTTTTTCCCCCGGCTTGTATATACGCCTATTGCCCTAATGGGCTACTTATCTTTGTACATTCTCTAGTAATACATTCAGTATTGTGTGTTGTGCTCCAAGCTTCTTCTTCTTCTTCCTTGTGCTGTTCGCGTGCTTCCGCAGACACCTATCTCCAACAATATCATGGACAACAATTTTCCAACCATAAAAAATTCTCTAAACTCTTCAATGATATCTAGCAAGGAGGGAATTATGATAGCAATTAGTGGAGAAGGAAGACAATGCTAAGAAGCACTTTTATTATAAACGGAGGGAGGGAGGGACTAGAAAAGGGAAGTCCATCCACGCTAAGGAAGTTAATGAAAGCAAGACTCAAAAGCAATTACAATAACAATGATAATTATGCTTACTGGAGAAGGAAGTCAATGCTTAGAAGCACTTTTATTATAAAGGGAGGGAGGGGGGACTAGAAAAGGAAAGTGCATCCATGCCAAGGAAGTTAATGTAAGGAAGACTCAAA
The DNA here is from genome assembly GCA_020310875.1 of Ceratopteris richardii. Taxonomy (NCBI): domain Eukaryota; kingdom Viridiplantae; phylum Streptophyta; class Polypodiopsida; order Polypodiales; family Pteridaceae; genus Ceratopteris; species Ceratopteris richardii. The sequence goes on from MU263342.1 coordinate 20,648, forward strand.
AGGAAATGCTATGAAAACAATACCTATTCTTTGATACTATGTTGAAATGAAAAAGGGATACTCCTCCTCTAGTCACATGCTTAGCGGAGGAAATTACAATAACAATGATAACTATGCTTAGTGGAGAAGGAAGCGAATTACAATACCAATGATAACTATGCTTAGTGGAGAAGGAAGACAATGCTTAGAAGCACTTTTATTACAATGGGAGGGAGGGAATTACAATAACAATGATAACTACGCTTAGTGGAGAAGGAAGTCAATGCTTAGAAGCACTATTATTATAAAGGGAGGGAGGTAATTACAATAACAATGATAACTATGCTTAGTGGATAAGGAATACAATGCTTAGACGCACTTTTATTATAAAGGGAGAAAGGGAGGGACTAGAAAAGGAAAGTGCATCCATGCTAAGGAAGTTAATGAAAGCAAGACTGAAAAGGAAATGTTTTCAAAACAATACCTATGCTTTGATACCATGTTGAAATGAAAAAGGACTAAACCTCCTCTACTCACATGCGCACATGTAACTAGATAAGGAGGAAGGAACAAAAGATAAAAAAACAAGATGAATGAATTAAAATGGAACTAACTTACATACAATGCTCTATGAGCATGAGGACTCCATGAGAAGAGTGAGGACACTCTTGCCAAGAGCTTTAGTGAATGGCTTGTGAGGAGTGAAGTGAGGCCTTCCTTATATGGATTGGAGGGAAAACCTCCTTGCATGTGGGATAAATGATCTTGCATGAGAGTGAACCAAGACTTGGACAAATAGATGGAGCATAGAACTTGCAACAAAAGAGACATATATTCATTGGCTATAGTTTACAATCATAAGTTTATAGATTGTATGATCTTGAGAACCACTGCATCATAATCTCAAAAGATTTCATATTTAATGAAGGTTCCACATACTCAACTAAAGATCCAAGTGAAGGTCTGAGCCCACCCATCTACACTTCAGAGGGGGACACCATCTTTCTGGTCACAGCTTAGAGGCAAGTACTTCACACCAACCAAGAAGATCTCAAAGGCTCATTGAAAGGCAGCAATGTGAACAAATACATTATGTAAAGTATGCACTTATGCATTAGATTCAACATACTCCTGAGCCTTCCAATTACAAAGAAGCCCAAGGACAACCTGAGTGGGAGGAAACTATTCAAGTAGAGATGGATGCAATTGAGAAGAAAAAAACTTGGACACTTGTTCCAAAGCCTTCAAATCATCAAGTCCTTGGTGTTAAGTGTCTATACAAAGTCAAGTACAAATCAAATGGTACATTGGAAAAGAATGAAGCAAGAGCTCTAGCTAAGGAATATAAGCAAAAGCAAAAAATTGATTATGAAGAAACATTTGCCCCTACTCCAAGGCTTACAATTATAAGAACTATCCGCACTAAGTGCACACTTCAAATGGCCCATTTACCAGCTCGACATTTAGAGTGCTTTTGTCAATGGAGATCTTCAAGAAGAAGTATACATTTACCAACCTAATGGTTCAAGATCAAAGGAAAGGAAGATCAAGTTTACAAAAATCACAAAGCACTTTATAGACTTGAGCAAGATCCTAGGTCCTGGAACAAAAAGATCCACAAGTTCTTTGAAGATAAAGGATTTCAAAGGAGCATTGTCGATGCTAACTTATACATATACCAGAAAACATCCTTTGTGGCCATAATCACCCTCTATGTAGATGACTTGATCTTGATGAGTTCAGATGATGAACACATCCAATTCACCATCACACAGCTTCACCTTGAGCATTTTGTGATAGATATTTGGCTACTTTACTATTTCCTAGGCATGGAAGTTTGGCAAACAAAAGAATGCATATTCCTATCATAGAGGAATTATTGCTCTGATCTTCTTTTGAGATATAACATGGACCAATGTCCCTTAGTATCCACATCACTTGACCCAACATCAAGCTTACCATGGAGGATTCATCATCACTTGTGGATGTACTCAATTAGTTTGCATATTAGCCTCCTCAATCACATTGGAATGTTGCTTAGAGACTATTTCAATATCTTGCCCTCACCCGACATCATGGTCTTTGGTGCAGCGGGGGCATCCAAATTTCTAGATATTTAGATTTAGATTGGGATGGTGATCCTAATTCTTCGATGGACGTCTTCTAGTTATATATTTGTGCTTGTCCTAGGACCTATCTCTTGGGTAAGTAAGAAGCAACCTATAGTTGCTTTTTCATCCACTAAGGATGACTATCCAACTTTGCAGCATGTGAGCCCATGTGGCTTTGATGTTTATTATTCTACATTGGTGTTTTGCAAGTGACTTCAACACGCATCTAGATGGATAGCTAGTCAGTGTTGGCCATCACTAAGTGTTGTGGAAGGACTCCATAGCCTTCACACAACTGAACTGAAGACTAACTAGCAAAGCCACACACTAGGAAGGGAGATGTCTTTCCACCCAACCAACCCCTAAAACAATATATAGCTCTTAGTCCAAGGGGGTAAGTCCCTCTCAAGAGGACATGTGTACCTTCCATCACATGGGTCCCTAAGGTGTTCACATGGTTTTCAAGCTTAGGAAATCACATGGCTTCTAAAAGAAGGCTCTCCAAGCTCTCACGTACAAACCAAGTGGCTAGGAGAAGCTTCCAATCAAGCCTAAGGTACTCAACGTTAGAGAATTAGCCCTAAGGTTCAAGACCCATCTAAAAGGGGTAAATAAACCATAAATCCCAAGGGTTTCACACCTAGAAACTCAAGGGTTCTACCCCTTAGACCCATGTAATTATACAACATTCCCCCCCCCCTTAAAAGCATTTCCGTCCTCGGAAATGAGTGGAGATATATACCTTGGGGTATTCCCCCGTGCTCCATGATCAATCTCAAGCATCATGGCTTTCATATCTCTAACTTCGCCTCTTAATTCAAAAGGGAAATTCTATCCTGACTCAATCTAAAAAGAGGAGAATCCATGTGTGGTTTAATTCCTTGCCCCATTCATTCAAAGTTCCATCTAGTTTGCATATGAAAAATAACTGAGTCGAATGCAAAGTATGGAAAGAATGAAAAGGGTGGAAGAGAACATCCCTGCCTATTTCCTTTGTTTAAGCCATGTGTTATTTGGATCTCCAAAGCTCAAACATGTGGATTAGGTGGAGTCAAAGTGACTTCAGCTAAATTTCTACCTTGGTCCATCTCTTTGCACCACTAGTCCATGAACCTAGCAAAATAGATGAATACTTCTTCAGGTTTCTTTATCAGATTCATCTCTCAAGTTAGAACCCAACTTGTTCAAAAAGGAAGATGAATCTTTCATAATCCCTGCCCAAATCACTCTTTTTTAGTGAAATGGGTGGATTTCCTTGTTTGCAATTCGACTCCAATAATTCTAAATAGAGGGGAATTTCATTATCTAATCCCTACCTAACCAATAGAATGGTAAAGGTGGATTATATAACATCCTATTTATCTTCAGAGAGAGCTTGAATAGCTTACCAAAAGTGGATTAATGTTCTTTCAAAACTTTACGTAGTTTTGATAATCCACTTTAAGGGATTATAATCCATAAGGGTTAATCTAACTATTTTAGCCTTTGATTGAAACCTATTTTACTTGTTCTTCCAAAAAGATAAGATCTTTATAACTACGTCCCAAGATGGGAACTCATAGTGTAAAAGATCGTGTTATCTTTAAGGTCATATGTAGAAATAGATTATTCCAATCATTTTTTCAATGTTTAACCTTTACGGATCTTTAATTAGATCTCAAACCTTAAGGGTCTTCTTGATCCTTCTAGAGTTCTCTCCCTTATATTCTCAATCTGTTAAAGATGTCCTATGTTGACATCTTTCTTATTCTTCAATTGACTTGAAATATCAAGTATCCAAAAGATGATCTTTCTGAGCTTTCTTTCAAGCTTGGTGTAAGATCATTTTTATGTTCCTTGAATTTCAAGTCATACTTTGGCATGAAGTTTTTAGTGCTTCAACCTTTGGAGTTTACCTTCAAACTCAAAAAGAAGTTGATCCTCTCCTTATTTCTAACTCCCTATAAGAGATAGATACTTTCATATCTTGTTGGAAGAATTCTTCTTCCCTTGGAGAGGATAATTGAAGAAGATGCCTATTCCTAGACATTGTCTTCCTGATGTATTCCATTGGATCATGAGTCCCTTTTTCTTCTGGCCATCAAGAAAAACTACTCAACGGGATTCAGTACCCACTGTCCCATACCAGTGGGTACCTCATCCAATCCACATAACTTTGTCTCTATACTTTCTCACCTTTTCTGTCCTTATAAATGCCCTTCATACAATGGTACCAATTTTTGAGAGCAAGGACTAAGGTGTTTAGATACACCACTACTAATCTTACTTAAATAATTGGTTAACCATTTAATGTGGTGTGACTTATCTTATCAAACTTTAAGTTTGACTTGATCTTTGCCCTACTTGGGTCTTTTGGCTTTCTTTTCTTCTTTTGCCAAAATAAGAGATAAGACTAGGTCTTTCTCAAATAGATCCCTTCATGCATCAAAGCTTTACCCATGGGTTTTACTTAGGGATCTAGCTATTATGCTTCATACAAGAAGTCATATTCCTTAGGTCTATATTACTGGAATCCATAACATATGTTACGGTATCCCTATGAAGCATCAAAATATCTTTAGGTTTATCCTTTATAGTTCATCAAACTTCTTTTCCTAACCCACTTAGGATTTATACAATCCTTATGGTGTATGCAAGTCTTCTCTTGCATTGGGATTCTTAGAGAATTCCCAATCTCTGAGAACTTCATTTAGTTGGAAGATGTAATGAAAGATATATGAAGTACTAGAATACAAGTAAGTACTTCAAATTTTATCTATTTCTTGCATATTTTTTACCTTGCAATACCCTATTTGATCTTTTCAAGGCATAAGATACAAATTCTTGGGGACTTTCTCCCCTCCTTAAGAGTTTTCGTCCTCGAAAACTACCTAAGCGTAATTTTGAAAATTGTACTCTTTCAAAAGTATTTGAAAGAGTTTATTTTCAATCTTTTATTGTCCTTCCTGGTTAAAAGAACTATTCAAAGTTGTTTATGCTTTCTTTTCTCCAAGCATACAGAACAAATGTCCCAAAGTTCAAGTTGAAAGTACCCACAAGTTCGATGTCCCATACCACCAAATTTACTTCAGTGGTAGTGTAAACCTAGATGTCCCATACCATCCGGCTTACACTTCCATTTTAGTAAAGGTAACTTTAGCTTGAGTTTTGGGATCAAACCTTCTTCTAATCAAGTTAGATCTATTACTTCTTGGACTTGTAAGTGTTATTTCCACTACAGAGCATATGTATTGCCTATGCTACAGTGGACTTTCCACTTACCAAGTCTCAATTGCAACTTGGTCTCAAAAGATTGGCTTTTCAATTATACCTTGATTTAGATATACTCTACAAGATCCCCTTCGTGTCACTTGATGATAGAGCTAGTTTATATCTCAGCTAGATATCATCTCTTATGACATAATGAGTGATCTGAGAAAGAATAATTGATTTGCTAATCAAATATCTATGCTGAAGAAGATGGTAATTCCATTTACTATATAGTCCTTTATTTTCTAGGACATTAGAAAATGGTACTTAGGGTTTATTACCACCCTTGAGTTTTACCTTCTCTTCAAGCCTTGCATTTGTTTGGAAGAAAAATGTAAAGCTCCAAATAGTTCTATAGTTCTTTCAAACAAAGAACTTTTTTGAACAAAAACACTAATACTTTCATCTTCCCAAATTAAAATTTTGTTATACCATATTTTCTCTTACGTAGAGCTTTGAGAAGATAATGCTCTAAGTTACCATGATTGTATACTATGGCCTTGCTGATCAGGCATGCCATGGGTTTTTCATGGAATTTAAACTTCCATAAGAGGGATTTTTGGTTTTAAGGTAGTTCAAGAAGTTAGGATTATTTGGACTAAGCCAAACTTAAAGGAATTCAATGGTTTATAGTGGCAAATTGGCCTGATCATCATTCTTCCTAGAAACTAATAAAATCAAATCCTACTTAACTTCAAGAACTTAATCTCCCTCTCTACTCAAAAAACCCATGTAATATATTCCAAATGCATAGTTTAGTGTATGCCAAAATATTTACACCTTTATTGGAAAAGGCTTTGCATGCATAAGGTTCAGAAGTTGAACCCCTCCTTAAAGCATGCAAAAGTTCCAAATCAGAACTTTGTTCATCCAACGGATGGTGCAAAATTTCCATGAAACTTAGTATATGCGAGTTTCAACAATGCGTTAGATGCATTCTTCCTAACCATGACCGTTTTTATCCACCTCCAATCTTTCTTTTCCAAAACCATATGAGTTTGATGCATAATGCAACTTATCTCCATCATTGATTGTCTATGTGGCCATAGAAACTAGGTCACCCGAATCTATGCATCCATTTCTAAGTCCTTTCTAATATGGCATGCACTGTTCTTTAAGGAAAAGAAAGAGGTTCAAATACTTACCTGGAAATTAAGCTTCATCCATCCCTTGACCTTTTTTTTTAGTGGTCTCAAGGTGATGAAGCAGGCTTGGGCCATCGTTCTTGGGTACAACTTCCATCTCGTCCATTGTTGAAGTCTTTCTTGGGCTTCTAATACTTACTTGAGTGCCCAAGGTAATTTCATGTATATATCATGCATACCCAAGGCTGCAATCTTTATGCATAGCTATGTGTATTCCTCATTTGCTTTTGAAAAAGAAAAGAAAACCATACTTTTATGCATGTAGGGGCATGTACAACCGAGCTTTGTGCATAATAAATTCATTCACTAAATGCGTATACCCTCAACCCATTTATGTTTGGAAAGCACAAAACTTTGGAAAAGGTCGTAAGTGAAATAATACTTATCTTCATCAAAACTTGTTCTTTAATGATTTCTTAGGAAGATGCTTTCTTCCCCCTTCATTCTTGGCGATTTATACTTCCTTGGGTACCTGAGTGTGCAAGTGCACCATGCCATAAAAAAAAACATGCATGGACTTGATATTTAAGAAGAGACGCTTTCTCTATGCTCATATTCATCCACATGACTATTAAATAGGCAATTTAAAAGAAAGGAGCTCAAAAGATCTAGCTACACAGACTCGGCCATGCACGATCATATGTGCATGAGCTATTGTAGGCATGCATGTGGGCAACCTATCATATGAAAGAATGAAAGAAAAATGTACTTCCCTGATATAATTTGATGATGAATATACTCCTAATTGTTGGGAAGCAACACCTCTTCGTTCTCGATCCTTTCTTGCTGCAGATGAAGAAAATACATGCCAGGAAATAAATGAGGCCTTGTTCGCAATCGCTATTGGAGGCTCCCATACTGAGAGAGGCAAACCATCTGAGATTCATGATGGTTGCGGTGTCTATCGGCAAGACGAAGATCTTGAACGAAACTGCATCACGGTGGAAAATAGACGGAGTGTTTCTACCCATCTGGATGATGAGGTGAGATATCAAGACGATCCTAGAACTGCATCAGTCTTCCATCATGTACTAACTGTAGAAGATGTAAGAGCATCGTCTCTTTATACAGCTCGAGGGTTGGAAAGCCACGCGGTCCCAATAAAAGGGAGCAGCACCTTGAGGCCTGACTACGGAGAATTCGACGGGCCTTTCTTTATGAAGAAAATGAAAGCGCTCTCTTCTGAGTTTAGAACGCCTTCCAAAGGGAGTCTACAAGCGCCTGCAGAAGTTCTGGGTAGCGCAGGGTGAGATGCCCATGTCTGCATCATAAAATCCATGAACGATGGATGCTTTAGAGTTGTATGTGGACAGGAGAACTCATCCATGTGCCTGAGCACATATGTGCATCAGTCAGGTCTGGGATTAGAGATGGTTAGAACGCTACGCACATTATTGTTCAGTCCTATAGAGGAAATAACATCAAACGCGCAGGCTGTTGCAATGGTCAAGACCCAGCCTCGGGTACAAACAGGCAGCGGGATCGAGTCCTGAGCTCTACAAACGATGCGCAATAGTTTTGGCTAATCTAACCAAAAGCAACAACTGCATACATCGAGGAGTACTTTGATAGAGATGAAAAATTGCTACAGTAATGCAATTTCGACGCAACTCAACAAGAGCTTACAAGAAAAGCGATGAAGATAAAAGTCTCCATAGATCTCAACCTAATGGCTCTGATACCACTGTTGTGGAAGGAATCCATAGCCTTCACACAACTGAACTGAAGACTAACTAGCAAAGCCACACACTAGGAAGAGAGATGTCTTTCCACCCAACCAACCCCTGCAATATATAGCTCCTAGTCCAAGGGGGTAAGTCGGTCTCAAGAGGACATGTGTACCTTCCATCACATGGGTCCCTAAGGTGTTCACATGGTTTCCAAGCTGTACCTTCCATCACATGGGTCCCTAAGGTGTTCACATGGTTTCCAAGCTTAGGAAATCACACGAAATCACATGGCTTCTAAAAGAAGGCTCTCCAAGCTCTCACGTACAAACCAAGTGGCTAGGAGAAGCTTGCAATCAAGCGCAAGGTACTCAACCTTAGAGAATTAGCCCTAAGGTTCAAGACCCATCTAAAGGCGGTAAATAAACCATAAATCCCAAGGGTTTCACACCTAGAAACTCAAGGGTTCTACCCCTTAGACCCATGTAATTATACAACACTAAGAATCAAGTGTTCTACGCTTGGACAAAGCACATCAAGATCTAGTACCATTTCATTCTTGAGAAGCTCATATCTTAGAAGATTACTCTAGAATAGTGTAACTCGTAGGAAAACTTGGCAGACATATTTACCAAGGCTCTGCCTCTAGTTCCTATTGGAACATCAAGCTTAAACTGTGCTTGAGGTGGATTTGATCTACATCAAAGGCTATCGCATCGAAAGGATATCTGTTGGAGAACTCTTTTTCTTATGCTCACTTATTGTATTTTTTAAAAAGATCTTTTCATGGATCTTTTACCATTATAAAAGCTTTGAGATTTACACATGTAAAGGTAGAAAGATAGAGCCCAAATCCCACGAATTTGTGGTCGTTGAGTTGCATTCAATCAAGCAATCAATCACTTAAAAGTAGATCAAACTAGATCTTCACTTTTCCTAGATTGTAGAAAAGTGAATTGACTCCCTCCAAAAACCATTCCCACCTTCATTTGAATTCAAAAATCCACTTGTTGAAGTCATGGAACACTCATAGAGTCTATATAAGGACTTGAAATCACTTGTACAATACATCGAAGCAATATACATACACTTCTGACCATCATTGTCTTGCTCCTTCAATTTTTTGCATCATCGTCTTTGCCAACAGTAATCTTGCAGAGGTTGTTGCTCTCTCTATAGAGCTCCAAATTGAGTGCAAGATGGTTCGGAAAGGTATTAGTGTCTAGTTTATTCCTGTAAATTTTCATATCATTTGATTCATTATATTGGAAGAAATCTTAGTTTTTCTGTCTCGAGGTCAATCTCTCCATATTCCTGAAAAATAGGAGGTACCACCATTGAGTGTCTGATTCATTCCTTTAGCATATTTTTCTTGTTCCTTATACTTTTGTGCTTTCTATACACTCAACCCTATGTGTATCACTCCCATAAAAGGATTTTTTCTAATTTTAATCATGTTGGTTGCTATGGGCATTTGAAGTTCATTGTCTCTTCCATAGTAAGTTTTTTGAGCTAGTCGACCTACGAACCTATGTGTTTTATATCAACTCTTTCTCCTTGATGCTCCAAAGTACATAGTGCATTTCTTTGCACTTATCGCATGCCTATAAGATCTATTTGAGTCTCCATAAGCTCAAGGGTTGGTCTTGTGCCAGTTTGCTAGACCAAACTTCATCGCTTCGAAACGCACTTTTCTACCTTCTACAAGCTTCTCCAAGTTCTTTCAGTGGTATCAGAGCTAGATCAAGATGGGTGACGGCTTTCCCTCAATGATCAAGAAGCTTGATCAACACAACTACATGGCTTGGCAAATCAGAATGAAGGCCATTTGCAAGGTAGAAATCTTTATGGAATTGTAGCACGTGATGAAGTTATGCCTATTCCAAGATCCAAAGGAGGACCTACACAAGGGAAGATAGATAAGCTCACCCTTTGGTGTGAAAGGGATGCTCAAGCAAGTTCATACATACTCAACTCTATCTCCGACTTTCTATTATCACATATTAGAGGATGCAAGACATCTCAAGAGACTTGGGATGCCTTCGAGACTTTCTTTTCTGCTAGTACCAAAGCAAGAAAGAATCATCTTTGGAACGAGTTCAACCAAATGAAGAAGACACCTAAACAAACCATCACAGAGTTTGTTACCAAGGTCAAGGAGGTTGGGGATCAGTTAGCATCCATTGGAGAGCTGACTGAAGAAGAGGCTATCATGAGGCAAATTCTCAATGGCATTCTAAAAAATGGCAATCCTTCACGATGGCTTATGATCTCATCATAGATGTACAGACTCCAGACTTCAACATCTTTCTTGGAAAACTCTTCAATCAAGAAGTCAACAATAGCATAAAGGAAGGTAACTCCTATCATGGTAATTCAACTAGTGCTCTATATGCAGATAAGAAGGATAAGAAGCAGAAAGGCAAGAAGAAGGAAGAAGATGAAGAAGAGACTTCCCAAGCCAACTTCGCAAGCAAAAGCTAGTGGAAAGGGAAGAAGAAAGGACCAAAGCAAGACAAAGTCAAAGGTCAGAATGTTCAACCTTGTTCCATATGGGATAAGACCAATCACACCACTCAGAATTGCTGGTTCAATGGGAAGATCCAGAAAGGAAGTGGAAGAGGTGGATATGGTAGCAATAGAGGTAGAGGTGGACACAACTTCAACAATAACAATAGAGGCTATAATAGAAGTGACTACAAGAATTTTTCAAAAGATCAACCACATGAAGAATCATTGCTTCTCATGAATCTAAGCCACAAAGAAGGTAAAGAAGATGATCATTTGATCTACATAGATTCAAGATGTTCGAATCATGTTGCAGGCAACATTGCTCTTCTATGTGATTTGGAAAGTCCAAAGCATAGACATGAAGTGCAAATAGGGGATGACACAAAGCACAATGTGGAGAAGATTGGTAATGTCAAAGCTTGCAATGGCAAGACAAACATTCTAAGTAAGGTTCTCTATGTACCCACTGTCACTAAAACCCTAATAAGTGTAGGCCAAATAGTTGAAAAAGGCTTGCAAGTTAGGTTCAGCCAACATGGAGCTTTTGTGGAAGATCCATGTCAAGGCTTCAAGAAGATAACCAGATGTGAGAAGCATGGTAGGTTCTTTACTTTTGAAGTAGGAGAAACTAGGAACATAGCTCTATTCACTTTTGGGTCTCAAACCCTAAGTGATCTTGAAGTGTGGCATAAGAGACTAGCTCATGTGAATGAAAGAACCTTGAAGGATATATGTAGGGATCAAAGTGTTCTAGGACTACTGAACATATCAAAGCAACACATGATCAACAAGTGTGATGTATGTCAGATTGGGAAGGCACAAAGTCAACCATTCAACCACAAAGGCTACATCCACAACAACGTATTGGACTTAGTACATACAGATGTATGGGGACCAAGTCAAGAGCCTTCATTGGCAGGATCAAGGTATTATGTCTCATTTATTGACGACCATAGTAGATGGACTATTCTACACTTTATCAAGAGTAAGAGTGAAGTGTTTGATTGCTTCAAAAAGTATCTCGCACATGTGGAGAATCATATAGGTAGATCACTCAAGAAGCTGAGATCTGATGGAGGGGGAGAATACTTCTCCAAAGAGTGTGATGAGTTCTTGCAGGATAAAGGTATCAAAAGGGAAGTGACTACTAGGTACTCTCCTCAACTAAATGGAGTTGCAGAGAGGAGAAATAAGACATTGGTTTGATCAGCCAGAACAATGCTTGAAGAAAAAAAATTGCCACATTTTGTATGGGCAGAAGCTATTTCAACTGCTGTGTACCTTGTCAATAGACTACCATCCAAATCACTTCAAGGTATGACTCCTTATGAAGCATGGCATGAAAGAAAAGCTAGTCTTGGACAATGCAAGGTTTTTGTTTGTTTAGCGTATGTTCATGTACCATCACAAATAAGAGGTAAGCTAGATGAAAGGGCAACAAAGGCAGTGTTTATTGGATATGATTCAACTCAGATGGGTTACAGGTTCCATAATCCTTCAACCAAGCAATTTACTATAAGTTGAGATGTTGTGTTTGAATAACACATGTCTTGGTATGATGAAGACAAACAAAAGGTAACTCTACCATATGATCTTGATTCTGATTCTCATCAATTAGGAAGCAAGCATGATACACAGATCCAGGATACAAGAAGTGATACAGACGATGAACAAGATGAAATACAAAAGGATTACAAGCTATGGAAGTCAAGAGGCAAAGCAAAGATGCAAGAGGTTGGAGAATGCTCCAAACAGGCACCTAGAAGATCAGCAAGAGAGAAGAAACAACCAAAAAGGTATGGATATGATTCCACATTTGTTACAAAGCATTCAATCTACTTGGAAAAAGACTCTATTTCAGAGGAACCCTCAACCTATGAAGAGGGAAAGGAAAACCCTAATTGGGAAAAGGCCATGAAAGAAGAAATAGATGCATTGAAGGAGATGGACACTTGGGATTTGGTTCCAATGTCGATGAGTCAAAAGGTAATTGGTTGCTGATGGGTATATAAAGTTAAAAGAAATTCCAATGGATCAGTTTGCAGGTACAAGGCAAGATTAGTTGCCAAAGGATGCTCACAAACTCATGGTATAGACTATGAGGAAATATTCTCACTAGTTGCAAAGATGACTACAATCAGAACATTGATAAGTGTAGCTACTCCAAGGAATTGGAGACTCCTCCAAATTGATGTGAAAAGTGCATTCTTAAATGGTTGGATAAGTGAAGAGGTATACATGTCACAACCACTAGGTTTTGAAGACCTTAATCATCCATCTTATGTTTGCAGACTTAAGAAAGCATTGTATGGATTGAAGCAAGCTCCTAGAGCTTGGAATTACAGGTTGATTACATACCTTCAACATCAAGGGTTCAGACCAACCAACTCAGATCATCCTCTATTCATCAAAAGGGATCACGATGAGGTTATCTATCTATGTGTATATGTAGATGATATTATTGTGATAGGTGATGATCTAAATGGCATTCAAAGGATCAAGAGACACATGCAAGAGGAGTTCAAAATTAGTGACCTAGGTGAGCTCACATATTTCCTAGGTATGCTGGTGATATGCATAGATGAAGGAATGTATTTGACTCACAGAAGATACATTCAAGATCTCAAGTTCAAATTGGAGAACACAAAACCTGCAGGTACACCTTTGGGGATGAATCATAAACTTAGTGTTTATGAAGGTGAGAAAATTGAAGACACTAAAGAGCATTAAATCCTGGTAGGTAGCTTGATATATGCTACTCATACAAGGGCAGACATCTCATATAGTGTGGGACTGCTTAGTCAGTTCATGCACTTGCCAAGAAGACCACACATGGATGCGGCTAAGAGAGTACTTAAGTATATGAAAAGTACAATCAATGAAGGTATATTCTATCCTTACTCTTTAGATTTGGATATCAAAATCTATTCAGATGCAAATTGGGCAGGAGCTAAGGATGATAGAAGAAGTACTTCTGGTTACTTAGCATTTGCAGATTCAAAGCTAGTGTCATGGAGTTCCAAGAAGCAATCAACAGTTGCTTTATCCTCGTTGGAAGCAGAATACAGATGTATGACCATAACAACTCAAGAGGCAATATGGTTAAAGGCATTGTATACGAATTTGGGACTTGTGATTTCCAAACCTGATATATTTGGAGATAATGTAAGTTCCATGCATCTAGTGGCAAACCCTATTTTCCATGCAAGAACCAAACACATAGAGGTTCATTACCACTTCATCAAAGAGAAGCTCATGGCAAAGGAGATTGAAATTTCTTTTGTTCCTACTGAAAAGCAAGTAGCAGACATGATGTCAAAGGCACTTGATAGAATAAAGCTTTGTAGATTCAAAGCTATGGTAGGTATTCAACCTATCAGAGAATGAAGACTCAAGCATACTTTAACTTGAGGGGTAGCTGTTGGAACATCAAGCTTACACTATGCTTGAGGTGGATTTGGTCTACATCAAAGGCTATCGCGTCGAAAGAGTATCTATCGGAGAATTCTTTTTCTTATGCTCACTTATTATATTTTTTAAAAAGATTTTTTTCATGAATCGTTTACCATTATAAAAGCTTTGAGCTTTACACATGTAAATGTAGAAAGATAGAGACCAAATCCCATGAATTTGTGGTGGTTGAGTTGCATTCAATCAAGCAATCAATCACCTAAAAGTAGATCAAACTAGATGTTCACTTTTCCTAGATTGTAGGAAAGTGAATTGATTCCCTCCAACAACCATTCCCACCTTCATTTGAATTCAAACTCCACTTGTAGAAGATATGCCTTTCTTAATCCTCAATTCTTCCCTGAGGGCAATCTAATTTCCTCATCAAGGCTCTTTTTTGAGTCACTTGATTCTCAATCAATGTCTTCAAACCCTATACATGTTTTATTACTAGTAGAAACCTTTTCTTTACCTTTCTTGGACATAGTCAATCAATTTTCCATAGTGAAACTTCCATGAAAATTTTCCACTCCATGGGTTTGAGCTAGAACTATTGCTTGGTGAAACATTACTTCCACTCATAGTTTGTAATTTGCACTTGCTTTTTCAGCATTTCCTTTGTCACCTGAGTCAAGATTAAGTCCTTCTTTGACATCTCCATAGAAGCTAGATATTTCACCAAATACCACATCTTTTCTTAACTTCACATGTCATGTGAGTGGGTTGTAGCATTTATATCCCTTTTTCTCAAGGGAGTACCCAATGTAGATACATTTTTGTGCCTTTGATCAAGCTTCATCCTCAACACATCTAGAACATGTACATAGCAATAGAATTGAATACTTTCATATGTGATAAATTTATATTTTTACCTATATTCATCTCTTCAAGTGTAACTTGATGTACAATAGCAATGGGAGTTCTATTGATGATGTATACAACAATATGCACATCTTTTGCCTAATCAAAATGAGGCATAATTTTCTCAACCATTAGGGCTCTTGCTAGTTTTGCAATATGTCTATTTTTGCATTCAACAATGTCATTCTATTGTGGTGTATACCGGCATGAAATTTATCATTGAATTCCATGACTTTTAGAAAGCTCATGAACTCATTTGAAATTTATTCACCTCTTCCATTAGATCTAAATTTCTTAATATACTTCCCTATCAACTTTTCCACCATAGCCTTAAAATATTAAAAGTGAGTAGACACCTCACTCTTCTCATTCATGAGGCATACCCATAATTTTCGTGTATGTTCATCAATGAAAATGATATAAAACATGAAGCCCCGCATAGATGTGGTCTTTTGAGGATCCCAAACATCTATGTGTACTATTTCTAGCACATTCTCACTAACATATTTGTCATGGAGAAATGAGGCCCTTGATTGGTTACCAAATTGAAAGGCTTCACATTCCTTCTACATCTCTATAACCTTGAAAATTGGTATTCCTTTGACAAGCTCCTTTGAGTGCAACAACTTTAGCCTCTACAAATTTGCATGTACAATTTTCTTGTGCCAAATCTATATGTCAGCAATAAAATCTACACCGGTTCGTAAAAATGTTTGCATTCATTTTAGGAATTTTCAAATTTAAGGTAATACTAAACCATTCTACATGACTGGTCATGTGATTTGAAGCACCTAAGTAAACATAAAATACATTACCATTCTATTTTGAAACATCATTAGACTTTGTATCCATCATGTGATGTTGGACCATGAACATATTTTCTTGGAACCATCTGCACTTGTGATGCATAATTGTTTTGTTTCCTTCTGTTATTTTGATTCTTCAACTTGTAATCACACTGAAAGTGAGTAGGTTTACTACAATTCCAACATCCTTTATTGTCATTACTTGAATCATTCTTTTGGAAATGTTTGTAGCCTCTTTTGCTACCTTGCCTCGAAACTATCATCTATGTCCTGTATGATTCTATTGTTGACCTTGGTCTTGGTTACTATTTGCTCCTCCACTTCCGAATCCTCTATCTCTACCTCTTCCTCTGCCATAGTAGAATACTTGCTCAGAACTAGGATTTCCTTGGGAGTTTGAGTCCTCACCAAGATTCTTTTCTTAGACTCAAATCAATAGAATTTAGAATATTTTCCCTAGTATGAATAGAAGTTCTAAACTTCTTATATGCAATTCCTAAATTACAAAGGCACACTTCCACCTTATCATCACCATCTACATTGATGCCAATAGATGCAAGCGACTCACATATGTTTTTGACTCTCATGGTGTAGTTACTTACTAACATGCTCTGTTTCTCTAGTGCATGCGGCTCATTCTTAAGTTGCAATTTTTGGTGCCAAATGAGTTGTAATTTTCATGCCTTTGTATTAGTCTCATACAATGTGATCAAAATTTTTCAAGCCTCTTTCAGAGCTTTGGCATGCTGTATGTTCCCAATCATGCTATACTATATGCTAATAGATAATGAATGCATTACCTTCTATTGTCCTTGATTCCACTCTTGATATGCTCTTAACAGGTCCCCAGTATGATTCCTCTCTAGTAATTGTGGAGCATTTTCATTCTGTCATTCAATGTACTTCTAGTAGCTTTTTTCCATCAAGAAATTCTTCATTATGATATATCCAAGCATGAAAGTTGTTCTTGTCCAACTTATCTCTCATAAGTTCACTCATTCCATTAACATTTTCCATTTATGTAGCAATTCATAACACAAAACACTCGAAGTAGTATCTCTACTTGAACACTATCACACTATGACGTGATGGTTCGATCTCAAAAAAACATAGTTTTCATGTGTCAACAGTATATGGAATCGCTTGAAATTCTGGGTGTAGAATATATGAGTATTGCTGAATAGAATGAAACTTATAGTTTTGCAAACTGGACTATTTTTCCATGAGCCCCACCTTCTTACATACTCTTCACTGTCGGCCTTCTCCATGAACTCTCTACTAACCACATTGGTTGTGATACCATGTCAAGAGAAAGAAGATAAGGAAGATAGCTCTCACACACTCTCACACACCAAAATATGAGCACAAATAGATTGAGATAAGGAAGAATAAAATTCTTCCTCTTATTATATTACATAAAGAGAATATACAAGAATGACCTAATACAACAATAAAACTAGTGCAATATATAAAGAATGGTACACAAAGAGAATTTTGATGTTCATGTGACAAGAAATAGATGTGCAATCATTCTTGATATATAAATCTAGTAAAGCTCACTAAAGTATCGTTGACATATACTGGGCTGACCACTATATATGTCAATGAAATCAAAAAGTGATACATGTCATCCTTGATCATCACATGTTGAGATGGATATCTCAATATAGGATTGCATCATGAGAATGTCCAAGTTGCAAAGGAGTTCTTAAAAGAGATGAATGATATTCTTAGGCTTGCTAAGGACAACATTACGAGAGCTCAAGATAGAGCCAGAACCTATGCTAACCCTAAAAGGAGAGACATCAACTTTGAGGTAGGAGAGCAAGTCTATCTTAGAGTTCGATCTAGTCTGAAACCATGAAGACCTGACTTTATCAAAAACTATCTCCTAGGTATTGTGGACCATTCCCAATACTTTAGAGAATAGGAAACATGGCTTATGAGGTCCAAATTCTAGAGAATCTAGATCCAACCAATATTTCATGTTAGTCGGCTTAAGAAAAGTATGGGTGAATCCGACAATCTCATTCTAGATAGTGAGATAGTGGAGCCTATTTTTGTTTAATCTATTCCACATGAGCCAACAAGCATACTACACACTCGAGAAAAATGGATGAAGAGTAACTTATACAAAGAGTACCTAGTAAAGTGGAAAGATAGTTCAAAGATAGCGTTCCATGGGAGCATGTTAGCACCCTTTAGAGATGGTTTCCCAATTTTAGATTACCTTCACAAGTTTCTTCTTAAAGGGAATGATATGAGGAAATAGCATGGAGATATGACCATGTTCACCAAATACATGGGGTTTAGTGGGACCATTTGGTGTATATTCTTTTGGCTTCCATAGAGCCTTCTAATACCATTTTTGAGGACAAACATGGACTTAAGCAGAAGGAAATGTTGTGTAAGGGCTCTAACTAAGAAAGCTGTGAATCCTCCCTTAACTATCTTGTCGCATGGCTGGTGCAAAGATCATCGTCAAAGTTCGGCATTGACTATGAAGAAACCTTTGCCCCTACTTCAAGGTTCACATCTATTAGAGTCATTCCTTATTCAAGTGCACAATTCAAATGATCAATTAACCAACTAGATGTAAAGAGTGCTTTCCTAATGGTGATCTTCCAAAGAAGTATACATAGAAGGGCATGAAAGTTTCCAAATCAAAGGAAAGGAAGAGCATTTCTACAAAATTCACAAAGCACTTTATGGAATTAAGCAAGCTCAAGAGCCTTATATGAGAAAATACACAAGTTCTTTAAAGAGAAAGGATTTCATCGAAGCACTACGGATGCTAACCGCTACATCTATCCAAAAGAGTCCCTGGTTGCAATCAATGTTCTTTATATAAATGAATGAGTTCTAGATAGGATCAAATGATGATCACATCCAATTTATCATCAAGAAGCTTCATCTCAAATAACTCAATGAAATATCTTGGATTGTTTCACTACATCTTAGACATGGAAGTTTGATAGGTGAAAGAATTCATATTCCTCTCTTAGAAGAAGTATTGCTCTGACTACTCTTTGAGTATAACACAGACCAATGTTGATCAGTTCTACGATACTTTCTCACATTGGAAGAAATGTCATCACTCGTGGGCATTGCAATGATTATCAGCACCTAATGTGCCCTTTACTTTACCCCAACACAAGGCAATATTGCAATTGTCATGCTCAATCAATTTCCACAGCATTCTCCTTAAATATATTAGGAAGTTTCTGAGAGATTAGTTGATACCGTGCCCTCACCCGAAAACATGGTCTTTATTATAAAACGGACATTGATCCCATAGGATATTCTAATTTAGATTAGGTTGGTGATCCAGATTCTTGACAATCTACTTCTCGATACATATTCTTATTGTTGGAGTTAGACGTTTGCCAAAGCACATGAAGAACACAAGGAAGAAGAAGAAGGTTGGAGCATAACACACAATATAGAATGTATTAACACTAGAATGTAGAAAGATAAGTAAACCCGTTAGGGCTATAGGCAATATATACAAGCCGAGGGAAAAACCTCCTAAAGAGGGAAAAATGTGCCCCGGTATTCCTAGTGTGTTCACACACATCACTACCTAGATATATCAACAAATCCCCCCTGGGAGTGATACAGTGAACAAGAAGCTGGCACTCATGTATAAGGAAGTGCCAAGCTATGTGGAATCAATCCACAAAAGGAAGTAAGCCTAAAGCTTTGCGGAAGCTTCAAATTTCTCCCTAGGCAGAGCCTTGTGAAAAGGTCAGGCAATGTTCTCCTACATGGGCACATATGCCAAGCTGATCTTTGTAGCAGAGAGGCCTCTCCTTGACATAATAATAATGCACCTCACTGTGCTTAGTGCGAGCATGGAACAGAGGGTTCCGTGCAACTGCCAATGCACTTTGACTATGAGTGAAGATGGTGGTGGAAAAAGGACTAACCAACACCCAAATCAGCCATAAGGTATCTGAGCCACATTACACTCAATAGTCGCTCTGAAAGATGCTCTATACTCAACTGGACAACTGGAAGTGGACACAGTAGGCTGCTTCTTACTCAACCAATATATACATGTGATGGAGAATGTTAATCTCCAAAGAACAACTTATTCTTGTGATTAGAGCACCTCTATACCAAGAATAAGTCAAAACCTTTCACACATTTAGAGGATCAACTTCTAATATATCAAAAGATGAACAAATCTGTGAAGAAGGTGATACACAGAAACGTCTGCTGCACTATTTCCTTATATTGACTTATCAAACGTGTAAGTTTTTGATGAAACTTTGTCCGAATCATCTCCTAGAGATTACGCAACTATTCCAAGTTGAATTACTCCAAAAGATTAAGTGTAGCTTGAGAATCAACTTCTCAAGTTACTATGTCAGAAACTGTACTTCTGAGAAGGTGATTCAGACACCCCTAACTTCTTAACTTTGATTCTCACAATATCTAACCGTTTGCCAAATGCTTTTAGCCACGAGTAGATCACCTTCCAACTAAAGATTAAGTGCTACTTGCACAAAACTTTAAACTATGGAGTGAGCACTGACCAAAAGATTAAACTCGAAATTTGCGCCTGTTTCAGAGAACTGTAGACATTCAACACATATGAATGTTCCTATTCACAATTCTCCTAGCCTGTTTACAATTGGACTCTGAAATTCAGGTCACAGGCTCATTAACTAACAACTTAGATATCCTCAAAAGGATTTTGCTAATGATCAAACACAGAAGGAGCAGACACGAAAAGATCGGGCGCAATATTTCTTCATTAACTCAGAAACTTACAACTGAGTGATGAGAGCAAACACAAATTCACTTTCCACTATCTCATAGCTTCTATCTCCCTAATTCTTGACTTGTAACTATTGTCACATATGCTCTCATACATGCCCCGACTTTTCTCAAGGTATTTATAGATAATTTGTACAAACTTCTTACTGAACAAAAGATCTAAGTCATCTATGACTATGCTAATGTACATATGTGTACAAGACAACATTCTGACTTCTTCTTAATTTTGCAAATGTCTTCCTTTGCTTCATTCTGACCATAAGCATTCTCCAAGATCTGTATAATCACCAATTTGTGATTGGTTTGCTCCAACAGCTCCCCCTCAATCACTAATTGTGATTATTCCATTCTTCTTCACTCCTGCCATCTCCTTGAATCTCTGTAGCTTAGGTCCATCCAAGCTTTTTGTCATCATATCTGCCACTTGTTCTTTTGTTGGAGTGTACATCACTTCAATCTCTTTATCAAGTACCTTTTCCCTCAAGAAATGATACTGTATCTCTATATGCTTAGTCCTGGCATGAAAAACAGGGTTAGCTGCCAAATACAAAGAACTCATATTGTCTCCAAAAATTATTGGAGTACTATGATCAGTCTCAAAACTTTTCATCAAGGTCTTCAACCATATAACTTCTTTTGCAGCTTCTACCATTCCCTTATACTCAGCCTCTGTGGATGATAAAGCAACTGTGTGTTGCTTCTTTGAACACCAAGACACTAACTTGTCTCCAACATAACATAGATATCCATGAGTAGACCTTCTATCATCTGAGTCACCTGCCCAATCTGCATCACTAAACACTTTGATTCTTGTGTTAGAAGTGAAACCATAGTACAAACCTTCACTTAGGGTTCCTTTGATATATCTAAGTACCCTTTGGGCTGCAATCCAATGAGTCTTCTTTGGACAATGCATAAATTGTGACAACACACCTACTGCATATGATAGATCTGGCCTTGTCAAGGTAGCATAGATTAAACTACCTACCAAACTCTGATATTTCTTCATGTCATTGAACTCTTGACCTCCATACCTGCTTAATTTATGATTTACCTCCAATGGAGTGGTTGAGGTCTTGCAATCTTCCATGTTAAACTTGATCAAAAGATTCTTCAAGTATCTTTCTTGTGAAACATATACTCCATGTTGAGTATACACAATCTGCATTCCTAGAAAATAAGATAAGTTTCCCAAGTCACTTATCTTAAACTCCTTCTCTATTTGCTTCTTGAGTTCATTGATTCCTTGAGCATCTGTTCCTGTAATAATAATATCATCAACATAAATGCACATGTAAATATCCATTTTCACTTGCCTTCACTAGCAAGCTACTATCTGCCTTTGATGCTTGAAATCCACATTCATTCAAGAACTTGACCAATCTGTAATTCCAAGCTCTTGGGGCTTGCTTCAACCCATATAAAGCTCTCTTGAGCTTACACACATAATCTGATCCAATTGATTCCATGAAGCCTTCTGGTTGCTCCATATATACTTCATCTGCAATGTAACCATTAAGAAATGCATTCTTCACATCCAATTGTGATAATTTCCATCCTTTGCAAGCAGCAATAGCAATCAATGTCCTAATTGTAGACATCTTAGCAACAGGACTAAAGGTTTCATCATAATCTACCCCATAAGTTTGGGCATAACCTTTAACCACAAGTCTAGCCTTATATCTAGACACCTTACCATCTGCAAACCTCTTTGTTTTGTATACCCACTTGCATCCAATGACTTTCTGATTCTTTGGTCTTGGTACTAATTCCCAAGTTTCATTTTCAAGTAGAGCATCATACTCTTCTTGCATTGCCTTCTCCCAATTCTGTTTACCTTTGGCTTCTTCATAAGTGGTTGGATCTTCTTCTGTTTTCACAATGTAAGCATAATCTCTTGTTGTTAGGAAAGATGTATCATAGCTATACCTTATAGGCTCTTTCCTTTCCCTTGTAGATCTTCTGATTTCTGCACTTCTTGAAGTTTCAGCCTCATTTGATTCTGGATCAAATCTTGGCCCTTCTTCCACATGATCCTGCACTCTACATCTAGAGTCAACTTCATCAACAATTTCTTCACATACCTTTACCTTTGCCTTTCCTTTCCTTTGAATTTCTTCAACACCTGCATACTCATTTGGTGATCCTGTATACCACATGTTTTGCTCATCAAATGTTACA
The DNA here is from genome assembly GCA_020310875.1 of Ceratopteris richardii. Lineage (NCBI taxonomy): Eukaryota > Viridiplantae > Streptophyta > Polypodiopsida > Polypodiales > Pteridaceae > Ceratopteris > Ceratopteris richardii. The sequence goes on from MU263342.1 coordinate 43,393, forward strand.
TCTTTAGTAACAAGAAATTGCTTTGTGGATGGACTCCACAACCTGTAACCCATCTGTCTATCATCATATCCAATAAACACATACTTCTCTGCTTTTGGTTCTAGCTTATGTCTTAATTGTGAAGGAACATAAGCATATGCAATACATCCAAATACTTTACAATGATCAAGACTAGGCTTCTTACCCCACCATGCTTCATAAGGGGTTCCTCCATCCAAAGCTTTGCAAGGCAACCTATTCACAAGATATGTTGCAGTGTTAATGGCCTCTGCCCATAAATAATTTGGACAATTCTTTTCCTTCATCATGGCTCTTGCAAACTCTACAAGAGTCCTATTCCTCCTTTCTGCTACTCCATCTTGTTGAGGGGAGTACCTGCAAGTTACTTCTCTTTTGATACCTGCATTCCACAAATAATCATCAAACTCTTTTGAGAAATACTCTCCCCCTCCATCTGATCTTAACCTCTTTAGCTTTTGTCCTGTGATCCTTTCTGCATAAGCATGGAAATGTTTGAATGTCTTGAAGACTTCTGATTTGTCCTTGATTACATACAAAGTAATCCACCTGGTTGCATCATCAAAAAACAACACAAATATCTGGATCCATTTATGCTATAGTCCCTTGAGGGACCCCATACATCTGTATGACCAATTCAAGCATGTTTGAATACTTGTACCCTGATTTGTTATAAGAACTTTTATGTGCTTTACCTAATTGACAAGCTTCACACTTGTACACCATATGTTGCCCTTCAATGTTTGGCAATCCAAGCACCACCTGATTCTTTGACATTTCCTTTATAGCTCTCTCATTGAAATGACCTAGCCTTTTATGCCATAGGTCTAATTCAGATACCTTTTGACCTCCATAGGTAAACAATGCATGTCCTACATTACCTTGGACTTTGAGAGTGAACAATCTTCCCTCCTTTTTACCTGCAATTATGGTTCTATATCCCTGATTTGGATCTTGTACATAAACACCATCATTTGTAAATCTTACCTCATATCCTTTCTCCACAATTTGCCCTACACTTATCAAATTTTTAGGAATAGTAGGGACATAAAGTACCTTGCTCAGAAGTGTACTTCCACTCTTTGTCTTCACTGATCCAATGCTCTCCACTTTATGTTTGGTATTGTCACCTGTCTGAACTGTATGTCCATTTACCCTTGCTTCCATATATCATCATAGATTCCCACTCAGATGGTTGCTGCACCTGAGTCAATATAAAACACTCTTTGATCTTCTCCCATTGATTCATGAGTTGCATTCAGGATAGAGTCATGTCATCCTTCTGATCTGATGCATAATTGTAATAATTATTGTTGTAGGACTGAGATTGGAAGTTTCTTCCACCTCCTCTACCATATGATGTCCTACCACCTCTTCCTCTGAAATTGCCTCTTTGGTTTCTGCCTCCTCTACCTTTTTGACTATAATTCTGATTGTTGTATCCTCCACTTTGATTGTTATACCAACAATCATTTGCCAAATGATTTGTTCTGCCACAAATCCAACAAGCTTTAGCATTATCTTTGTTCTTACCTCCTCTTCCTTTACCTCTGAAATTTGTCTTCCCTTTTGTGAAGTTGGCTTGATTGAGTTC
>MU263343.1:0-40000 GCA_020310875.1 Ceratopteris richardii
ACATGCATATACCTACATATACACATGTACATGCACATACACACACATACACATAGAGTTATACATATACACACACATACACAAGAACATGCACATATTGATACATACATATACACTTATACATGCACATGCATATACATACATATACGCACACATACACATGCACATATACACATATACATGCACATACACACACATACACATAGAGTTATACATATACATGCATATACATATACACACATACACATGCACATGCACATACTCATACACACATATGCACTTATACATGCACATGCACATACATACATATACACACACATACACATGCACATACATACATATACACACACATATATACACTTAGGTACACACATATGAATGAATTATATAATTAAAGTATTAAAACACATGCTTAATATAAACAATAATAAAAATCAATAGAACAAAACTCTTCATTACTTAATACCATACACACAATTCAAAACATGACTGAAATGAAAAATATATAGATAAATATATGTATATATCAATGTAAATACATAATCCAATGTCATAATCAACGTCTAAAATCCTAATCATCGTCATCATGATCATCATCATCATCAGCAATATCATGATCAGATGGATCTTCCTCATCCTCATCCTCATGATCACCCTGTGACGATCGAGATCGTCCCTCCTGTGTCTGTCTCTCCACCTCATCCATATTTGTCTCCCCATAATACTCCTGTATTACATATAACAAACATAAATCAATAAAATAATTAAAACATTCATAACAACAAAATAATTATATAAAATTTAAAAATACTCACAAAGGCATCAGGATGATCTTGTATATACTCGCTCAAACGCCGATATCCAAAATGTGTAGCATACTCGATCTCGTGTTTCGTAGGATATCGGCCATAATCCTTTCGCTGCAATGAAACAAATAAAAAACATTAGTTGCTTGCATTTTAACTAAAATAAAAAATATACTCACAATAACACATATACTTACAAATGTAGCTACAAAACCATTATGGCCCATTTGGCCTAAGTGCGAAGTGTGGCCCGACTCCACTCTCTTCCTTGCAGCAGCCTGTTTATTCAAGGAAAAAAATACATAAATTAAATTAAAAAATTACTAAAATATCTAAAAATTATAAATATAAACTATTAATTTGTGTACCTTCTGCTGAGGAAATGACTCCTGAAGACGTAGCTGTCTACGAAAAAACTGCCACGACTCAGGTGGTATGTTAGCTCGCCTCTTATTTTTTTCGACCATACAATATCTCCTGTTAATTTAATCTCTAAAAAAGTCAGAATACATACACATTTATACACACATATACACATACACATACACATACACATACCCACATACACATATACATGCAAACATATACGCATGCATATATGTATATATATACACATATACATACATATAACATAAACACACATATACATATCCACATATATACGTACACACACATGCATGCATATACACATTCATACAAAATACATGCATTTATCCCACAATAATATGTGTTGTGTATATGTGAATATGTGTGTATGTATAAATGTGTATATGTGAATATGTGTGTATGTGTAAATATGTATATGTGAATTTTTTATTTATGTAGATAATCAAATTATTAATATCAAATACCATTATTTGTAGATTCTGATCAATCAGATGGAACTCCACCACCGTCTCCTCATCGTGCAACGACTTTATACTGTAAGTATATGAAATATTTAATTTTAACTATATTTGATGGATACATAACTTATATATTTTTTTTATGTTTCTTATGATGTGCAGATTCTGATCAATCAGAGGGTACTCCACCACCTCCTACCCATGCAACGACTTCACATGTGTCCTCCGATAGGAATTATGATGAATTTTACTATCAAGAGCATATTATATGTTGGTGTAACTCTTGTTATGGCACGTATCGAAGACCACGATTGGAATGTATTGAACATGAGGCAGAGTATGGTACTTTTGAGCATGCACCATCACCTAGTCAACGTGATAATGCTTGGGTATGTATTTTCTATATATATTAATGTCATTTTTTTATTTAAAAACCATGTATAAAATCAAATTATTATTGATATACAGGAATACTTGCTCGATGATGATGATGATAATGATTTTTCTCATAATGTTAATATACCTCGTACACGTCATGGACTTGCTGTTCATCAATTACAAGCAGAGGTTTCTAGAAATCCTCTACCTCCTGGTTTAGAGAATGAAACGGCTGGAGATTATCCATTGCCAGCTCGTGATCGTTCTTTAGTACAAACATATGATAGAAGAAGATATGGAGGATGGAATAGAGGACCACTTCCTTTAGATGGAGAGGTTTTCAACTTTTGGGGTAATCGCTATATGATTGCTCCATCCACTATTACAAATGCTGGTCGTGGTCTCTTTATTGTAGAGGATTTGTATGTGCCTCCGAACTCTGAAGTCACTCTTATGTCATTTTGTGGTCCTATATATGGATGGGGAGATTGGCATCGACTTTCACGTTATGTTCAAAGCATGAGTACTTATGGAATATGCTTGAACGCAGCATCTCTTACTAGTAGAAGGATTTTACATGCAGAAAATGAAAGATTATATATTGATGGAAGACCTTACACACATGGAAATATAGCAGGTTTAATAAATAGTAGTCGAGGGTTACATAATAGTTCAAGGACTAATTGCACATTTGAGGAGCGTGAAAATAGTCATGAACCACCATACATGAGTAGAGATGTATCAAGATACATAGTTGTCAATGCTATTACTACATTACATGCTGGTGATGAACTATTAGTGAATTATGGATGGCGTAGACCTCCAAGAGCACCTTTTAGCTAGAGAGAATAAAAATTTTCTATCCATATTTAATAAGTTATATACTTAATTTTATATTTGAAGTTTAATTTTTATTCATTTATGGAATACTAATGAGTTTTGTTTATATGTGTAGATTCCAACGTATGATGTTGATGATATTCGTCCACAACATTCACAATTACCAATAAGACCTCATTTATCAGAAGCTTCCATGAGGAGGCTACGCAAAACTAATCCTGTGCAATATGCAAAGTTGAAAGATCTATATTCAAAAGATGATAAAGTACAAGATTTGTGTGACAATGATGAAGATGATGGCATGGCAGATTTTATTGAGGATTGGTATCAAAATGACAGTGAGAGCATGGATATTTCTAAAAATGAGAAATATCTTCGAGAGGAATGTCTAAAGCATGTATATGAAGGAAGTCGTTTGACACGACTAAGTGCAAGCTTACTTATTCTCAACCTTCAAAATCGTTTTGGATGGAGTAATGTATCTGTTTCGACACTATTAAGGTATAATTTTCAATTTTCTATCTACTTATATATATGCGCATCTTTTAAAACTATTAATGCATCTTTCAAAATATTCGTAAAAAATTTGATTGTTTGGATGGCAGGATACGATTGTTTGTTTTGGAGGATATGACATATGTATCTTCATTGAATGATTTGTCGATTCACGCATATGTTCAGTTTGAAAGTGTGAGAAGCGGATTTATAATTTGTATTCAAAGAATTTGGCACTGTTTATAGGCCATACAATGGTGACCTGGATGCATCGCATGCACAGAGGTTACTCAAGATAGAGCAATCTGATTATAATGGACTAGTGCCAGCAAGATTCCTAGGGTATGCAGTAAACCTCTTGCATGTCAATGATGAGGCGCATTTGAAGTTTAGGATACAAAGTGGAAATCATGGTGGCTTGAGAGGATCACACATATACATGCAAGAGGTTTACTGCATACCCCAGGAATCCTGCTAGTACTAGTCCCTTATAATCAGGTTGCTCTATCTTGAGTAACCTCTGTGCATGCGATTCATCCAGGTCACCATCGTATGGCCTATAAACAGTGCCAAATTCTTTGAATACAAATTATAAATCCGCTTCTCAGTACACTTTCAAACTGAACATATGCGTGAATCGACAAATCATTCAATGAAGATACATACTTCATATCCTCCAAAACAAACAATCGTATCCTGTCATCCAAACAATCAAATTTTTTACGAATATTTTGAAAGATGCACATAAGCATACACATATATAAAATTATATGCATATATATATGTATATTTATTTATTTACTTTCTTTAATATATCATTTTTTTGATAAACTTACAGGTTATTATCTGAAAAGTTTTTACCAAGTCAAAATATTCTTCCTACCTCACATGATGAAATGAAGAAGATAATCAACAATCTTGGTATGGATTATCAATGTATACATGCATGTCCTAACGATTGTATTTTATATAGAGGTGAATATGCAGACTCTTTGACATGTCCCAAATGTCAATCTCCTCGATATAAGGGTGAAGAAGGTAAAATCCCGAATAAGGTATTGAGACATTTTCCATTGGCTCCACGGATTAGACATATGTTTCAAAGCCCCGAATTATCAAAGCTTTTGACTTGGGGACATGATCACAAAAGTACTGATGGAATAATCAGAATTCCTCATGATAGTGTTGCTTTTCAGCATATTGATTCTACATGGCCTGAATTTGCACAAAATCCACAGAATCTAAAGTTAGGAGTTGCATTAGATGGGGTTAATCCATTCTCCATGAAATCCAGTAAATGGTCAACATGGCCAGTGGTAGTCATAAACTATAATCTTCCGCCATATCTTAGCATTAAAAAGGAACATTTAATGCTTTCACTTTTAATCCCAGGCAAAAGACAAGTTAAAGATATGAATGTATATCTTGCTCCTCTCATTGACGATCTTCAAGAGTTATGGAGAGGTATTAATGTCATTGATATATCAAAAAGCATCAATGAAAGACATATTACGATTCGTGGTATTGTGGCTTGGACTATTCACGATTTTCCTGGATATGGCGTTTGTTCAGGTATTGATGTAATTTTTTTATTCAATATGCATGTAAATAAATATGATTTAATCTAATTATATTTTTATCATTTTCCATGATGCAGGAATATCTACTAAGGGTTATAAAGCTTGTCCATATTGTGGTGATTGGTTGAGATCAATCTATAGTAAGAATCTCAACAAAAATATTTATCTTCGACATCGACGATTCTTGCCTGATGATCATCCATTAAGATCTAAAAGAGAAGCGATACATTTTAATGGAAAGCTTGAAACAGGTCAGTGTCCAAAACCTATGACGCCTATGGATTGGTATAAAAAATGGACAGATGGACCTCTGATAGATCCAGAAGCAGAAATCTTCAGTGATGATTCAGATAATGAGTATGTGAACAAAGGTAAAGGGAAATTGGCACTCGCAGAGAACATATCAATATGGTATTCTTTGGAGTATTGGAAAGAGTTAAAAGTATGTCATCTTCTTGATCCTATGCATATATTCAAAAATATTGGTTATTCACTATGGCAGCATCTTCTTGGACTAAAAGATACCACAACATCAAGAAATGATTTGAAAGATCAAAAATCCAAACCAAAGTTATGGCCAGTTTTTGATAGACATCGACAAGAAACGACTTATGCATCTGCTCCTTGGGTACTTACGACAAAAGAGATACAAACTATCAACAATAGAATTCAATTGATCAAGACTCCTACAGGATATGGAGCATCGTTTCAAAACATGTTTACTATGGATGATAAGAGCTTATCTGGATTAAAGACCCATGACTGGCATAACTTTTTGAAACATATTTTACCTTTGGTTATCGATGGATGTACAACGAAAGGAGTACGAGATGTCATCTATCGTCTTGGATCACTTATAAGGTAATTATGATACTTTTATATTTAATATGTTTGAATATTGGATATCTTTTATTTTTTAATTAACTTCTTTACAATTGTTTTTATGATTTGTATAGGTGGATTACATCCAAAGAGATCGATAAAAATTCGATCCCACAAAAAAAACGTGAATGCAAAGAGCTACTATGTTTGATGGAAAAAGAACTTCCTACTTCATTTTTTGATATTCAAGTTCATTTACTAGTCCATCTTGTAGATGAGATAGAGATTGCCGGTGTTGTCAACACTCGATGGATGTTTTGGGTCGAGCGATTTATGGGAATACTAAAAGGTTATGTGCGACAAAGAGCAAAACCAGAAGGATCCATGGCAAAGGGTTGGATGCTTGAAGAGTGCATGTATTACGTTAGTGAGTACCTTGAAAGAGTTCATGAAGAAGCTCCACGTGCATGGACCAACGAGTCTTCTTCAAAAATAACCGATGAGGTATTATCAGGTAAGGGGGTTCCATTCTTATTTACATTTCAAGAAAAAAATGATGTTTCCACTTTTGTAGCATATAATAGCGAATGCATGCAAGCATTCGTTAGCGAGTACGAGGAACTTCAAAGTCTCCAAAGTAAAAGGCGAAAAAACAAAAGATCTAGACGTAATCTCGATAATAATGAGATTACAGATATACCTTCTTTCACGGATTGGCTATATAGTCGTTTGCAACGCGCCAACGCAAATAATGAAGAAATCTCAGATGAGCAAAGAGAGTTAATGATGGGTTGTGAACAAAAGGTAATTTTATTAAAATATATATTTTATTTTTTTCATATATGTATGTTAGTTTCTATTTACTAATTCAATTTATTTTGCAGGCTCGAATGTTCACTAATATGTGGGCTTTTGGACAGCATATTAGAATCAAATCCATTGATTCTTTACGTAAAACAGAGGATTCTAGTATTGTTGCTTGTTTCAAGCAACTATCACGTGCTAGCTCAAAAGACACGAACCTTATAGATGGCGAACTTGGTTACGTAGGAACTATTGTTGGTATCTACGAAATTTCATTTCGTACATTCAAACAGGTAGAAAAAAGTTTATATATTTTTTTTAGAGTTAGTTTTTTTTTAAGCACCTAATAATGGGACGTTTTTGTTGTTATATATTGTGATAGGTCATTTTGAAGGTTGACTGGTATCGAGCGGAGTATAAAGGTAGTAATTCTACAATAAGAAAGGAATTATCTGGGTTTTGGGCAATTGATTCTTCCAAGGTAATGCGATCTACTAAAGAACCATATATTCTTCCTAGGCATATTGAACAAGCATTTTTTTATAAAAACCTAGATGCTCATCCTTGGTGGCAAGTCATTCATGTGCAACCTAGAGGTAGGTCATTGTTTGAACAGTTTATTGTTAGAGAGATTGAAGAAAGTCCTCTTGATGATTCAGCATCAGATACTGATACATCAACATCTGGAATAGAAATTAGACTCATTATACGTGATAATGATACTAATCTTTTTGATGAAGAGGATAATTCTCTACATGCTGATTCTACTGATGAGGAAGAGGAATTACCAGAAATAGATATTAATCCACCAATAGATGATGTGATTCATGAGAACATAGATTTAACAATAGAAGAAGTAAATGAAATCAATAAGGATAATGAAGATGAGACTATATTGATGTCTTACCAAAATGATGGCAATAATGAAAACATATGAGCAGATTAGATAGTAACTTGAAGCTTCTGAATGGATATATATAATAGGTTTTTTTTATTAACTTGAATAACGATGAATCCTACTAGAGAGATGAAATCATGTTCTTCTAAGTTAGAACATGAAGCTCGGGGGTATGCCTAATTATTTTATATATAGCTTTATCTTCGAGGAGTAAATTTTTATCATGTATGTATGCATATGTGTGTGTATTCATGTGTATTATATGTATACATATATTAGTATGCATATATATGTATTTCATGTATATGTATGTGTTTGCATGTGTGTGATATATGTATACATGTATTCATGTACGTAATATATGCAAGTGTTTATAATTGTGTACATGTATATATGTATATGTGTCTATGTGTAAATATGTACATGTAAATATGTATGCATGTATATATATGTTTATGTGTGCATGTAGGCATGTACATGTATGTGTAAATATGTACATGTAAATATGTTAGTATGTATATATATATTTATGTGTGCATTTAGGCATGTATGTGTGAAGCATAATATATCTACTCCATTTTATATTTATGTATCCTATCTACATGATGTGTATATATCTTTACATATATTATGAATCATGATCCTCGTTGATTCGAGTAGCTATATATAGAGGCATAAGGTTGGGAGGAGAGACATCTCTCTAGTAGGACGTCGGAGGTGTATATATACTTCAAACATATGGCTAAAAGGTTTTATATGTATATGTATATACATTTTTATTTTAGATTTTTTTATATGTATATATATATATATATATATATATATATATATATATATATATATATATATATATATATATATATATATATATATATATATATATATATATATATATATATATATATATATATATATAGATACATACATACATACATACATAGTTTTTCCATACGTGAAACATACTTCCAACGCATACGGGTATGGAAGTATGAAAAAAGTATGGAATTTCAAAAAAAATACCATACGTGATATCATACGTGTGAGAAAAAAAGTATTAAAAAAATCTGAAAATAATATATATATAGATAATAATAATAATAAATAATATAATATAACAGAAAACAGCCATAAAATATATAAATATGCAGCTGAACATTCAGATTTCAGATTTCAGTTCACACACTTCAGAATTCAGATTCATAAAATATATAAATATGCAGCTGAACATTCAGATTTCAGATTTCAGTTCACACACTTCAAAATTCAGATTCATAAAATATATAAATATGCAGCTGAACATTCAGATTTCAGATTTCAGTTATCACACACTTCAGAATTCAGATTCTAATCTCTAGATAATCATGATTTGTAAATATGCAGCTTCAATTTTGTCGAGATACATAGATGTATACATACATGATACACATGCATACATACATACTACAAAAATAGAAACATGTATATTAGATACATATATAAGTTAATATACATGCCTTTCAGTAAACATAGAGTAATAGATTTTAGGAATGACATCATACATACATAGATGCATATATAGATACATACATACGTACATACATACATAGCTCTCTCTCTCTCTCTCTCATATAAATACATACCGTGCATTGTCGCGACGATGAGCCATAAGTGTCCGCATCTCTTTTAAACACCACTTAAGGGACCATCCTGTCCCAAACTCTGTCTCAAGTGAACTAAGCACGTACTTTTTATCCCTCTCATCATGCTCACTACAAAAATAAAAAACATAATGTAAATAAAACATAAGATATACATTTCAATTTATATGTAAAACTTTTACTTACTTCCATGGTAAGTGGATAAAGCGCAGGTAAGAGTCGCATAGTGCCCGCATTCTTCTCTTGAACTCCAATCCATTCCCTATGTACACAATGTTCCCCTCCGGCTCTATGTCGCACTCTAGTCCTAAGGTGCCTATGCATGTCCTCATAGGCAACTCTGCTCTGCTATCACGTGCTGGAGGTGGTATAGGTGTCCTAAAAATAAATAGATAGAAATAAATAAAAATATGTGCTATAATATCATTAAAAAAAATTATGAAAAAAAACATACCTATGAGCAGATAGCTCTCTTCCTGCATGTGGATCCGCAGAAGAGCCCTCGTCTGATCGCGTAAGCATCTGGATCGTATAATCCAGCTCCTCATCGGACATGTCTGCGTAGTCCCGCATTATGGCCCCTAGAGTATCTGACGGAACTCTTGCTCTCATAAGACTTTTTATGAGAGTGAGTTTCGCCTTTCTCTCTTTACTAGGATCCATAATACCTAACATATAAAACAAAATGGTTAGAAATCAATATATATATACGTGTATGTGTGTGTATGCATGTGTATGTGTGTGCATGCATGTGTATGTGTGTGTATGCATCTGTGTGTATGTGTGTAGGTATATGTGTGTGTTGTCTATGTGTATGTGTGTGTGTCTATGAGTGTGTATGTGTTTATGTATATGTATGTATCTACGTGTGTGTATGTATCTATGTGTGTATGTGTATGCATGTATGTATGCATGTGTGTGTATGCATATGTATGTGTGTGTATGCATCATTATGTGTGTCTATGTATGCATTTGTACGTGTGTATGCATCATTGCATGTGCATGTGTCTATGTGTGTATGTGTGTGTATATGTGTGTGTGTCTATGTGTATGTGTGTGTGTTTATGAGTGTGTATGTGTTTATATGTATGTATGTATCTATGTGTGTCTATGTGTCTAAGTGTGTATGTGTATGCATGTATGTATGCATATGTATGTGTATGCATATGTATGTGTGTGTATGCATTATTATGTGTGTCTATGTATGCATGTGTATGTGTGTATGCATCATTACGTGTGTATGTATCTATGTGTGTATGTGTGTGTGTATATGTGTTTGTATGTGTGTATGCATGTGTGTGTGTATGCATGTGTATGTGTATATGTGTATATGTGTATATGTGTGTGTATATGTGTGTATGCATGTGTGTGTGTATATGTGTGTATATGTTTGTATGCATGTGTGTGTATGCATATGTATGTGTGTGTATGCATTATTATGTGTGTCTATGTATGCATGTGTATGTGTGTATGCATCATTACGTGTGCATGTGTCTATGTGTGTATGTGTGTGTATATGTGTGTGTGTCTATGTGTATGTGTGTGTGTCTATGAGTGTGTATGTATGTATCTATGTGTGTGTATGTGTATGCATGTATGTATGCATATGTGTGTGTATGCATATGTATGTGTGTGTATGCATAATTATGTGTGTATGTGTCTATGTGTGTATGTGTGTGTGTATACATTATGACAGTGTATGTAAGCATGTGCATTATGTATGCATATAAGTATTTATGTATGCATATGCATATGCATTATGTATGCATATGCATATGTATGCATATGCATATGCATTATGTATGCATATGCATATGCATTATGTATGCATATGCATATGCATTATGTATGCATATGCATATGCATTATGTATGCATATGCATATGCATTATGTATGCATATGCATATGCATTATGTATGCATATGCATATGCATGTGTATGCATATGCATGTGTATGCATATGCATGTAAGTATGTATGTATGCATATGTGTGTGTATGCATATGCATGTAAGTATGTATGTATGCATATGCATATGCAATATGTATGCATGTATGTATATGTGTGTGAATGTGTGTGAATGTGTGTGTGAATGTGTGTGTACATGTGTCTGTATGTGTGTATGCATGTGTATGTGTGTGTATGCATCATTATGTGTGTATGTGTGTGTACATGTCTGTATGTGTGTATGCATGTGTATGTGTTTGTATGCATCATTATGTGTGTATGTGTGTGTATGTGTGTGTGTCTATGTGTATGTGTGTATGTGTGTGTGTCTATGTGTATGTGTGTATGCATGTGTATGTGTGTATGTGTCTATGTGTGCATGTGTGTGTATATACTATATGTGTGTGTGTCTATGTGTATGTGTGTGTACCTATGAGTGTGTATGTGTTTATGTGTGTATGTGTCTATGTGTGTGTATGTGTTTATGTGTGTATGTGTATGCATGTATGTGTATGTGTGTGTATGTCTCTCTATGTGTGTGTGTATGCATATGTGTGTGTGTATATGTGTGTCTATGTGTGTATGCATGTGTATGTGTGTGGATGCATCATTATGTGTGTATGTGTCTGTGAGTGTATATGTGTGTGTATGTGTGTGAGCGTCTATGTGTGTGTATGTGTGTGCGCATCTATGTGTATGTGTGTCTGTGTGTGTATGTGTGTGTATCTATGAGTATGTATGTGTTCATGTGTGTGTATGTGTCTATGTGTGTATGTATCTGTGTGTGTATGTATCTATGCATGTGCATTATGTATGCATGTAAGTATGTATGTACATTATATGCATATGCATATGCATTATGTATGCATGTATGTGTTTATGTGTGTATGTCTCTCTATGTGTGTCACGTGTGTATGCATATATGTGTGTGTATGTGTGTGTATATGTGTCTGTATGTGTGTATGCATGTGTATGTGTGTGTATGCATGTGTATGTGTGTATGTGTCTATGTGTGCATGTGTGTGTATATACTATATGTGTGTGTGTCTATGTGTATGTGTGTGTACCTATGAGTTTGTATGTGTTTATGTGTGTATGTGTCTATGTGTGTGTATGTGTTTATGTGTGTATGTGTATGCATGTATGTGTATGTGTGTGTATGTCTCTCTATGTGTGTGTGTGTATGCATATGTGTGTGTGTGTGTATATGTGTGTCTATGTGTGTATGCATGTGTATGTGTGTGGATGCATCATTATGTGTGTATGTGTCTGTGAGTGTATATGTGTGTGTATGTGTGTGAGCGTCTATGTGTGTGTATGTGTGTGCGCGTCTTGTGTATGTGTGTCTATGTGTGTATTTGTGTGTATGTGTGTGTGTGTGTCTGCGTATGTGTGTGTGTGTCTATGCGTGTATATGTGTGTGTGTGAGTGTGTGTGTGCGCATACCTTGTGTATGTCTCGCTTCTCTCTCTCCCTCTCGCGCGCTGTATGTCTCTCTCTCTCTCTCTCTCGGTCTGTATTCTTCCTCGCGTTCAAGGCCCGGCACAAATGTGCCGGGAAAATTGAATTTTTTTTTTTACATTCCAGAGCGTCGCATATGCGACGCTCTGCAGTTTGCCATCGTCGTTAAGTGCGTCGCTAACCTGCGACGCTACTAGCGACGCTTCTGGTTTAGCGTCGCTTATGCGACGCTATCGTCGCTTATGCGACGATGCTCGGCCAAAAAAAAAAATCCGACATTTTTACCGTCGCTTATGCGACGGTTTCGTCGCATAAGCGACGGTTTTCGTTTTTTTCCCGATTCGGGGGCGTCGCTACGCCCCCCTTTTTCTTGTAGTGTTAGGAGAAACCAGGCTAAAGGCAGCAGCAGGAATATACGCAGCAAAGAAGCGACAGAAAGCATATTTTGATGCACATGTGAAAGATAAAGGCCTAAAAGAAGGAGATTTAGTTCTAGTATATACGCTGAAACAACACGCATGGAAGTTAGAAAAGCGAGGTTATGAACCTATGATCATTAACAGACTCTCAACAAGTGGAGCAGTACAATTAGCCACCTTAGAAGGAGATATAATGCCTAATTACATTAGTGGTTGTAGAGTCAAGTTATATCAGGAACCTCTTACTGAGGATATGCTTAGACGACTCACGTTGGCAAAGAAGCGTAAGGAGGAAGAAAATAGAATACGAGTGGAAGCTCAGGCAGAAGCAATAGAACGCATTAAACGCATGAAGTTAAGAAGACAAGGACTAGGGAGAGAACATTATAACCATCTGGAATCTACACCCAGATACCCCATGGCCATGTGTCAAGTAAAGTCAACCACTCATCCTAGCATAGTGGACAGGAGACCATTCATTACAGTTAGGCTAGAGCACGGCAACCCTTGCCAAGAGCTCAGGGCTTTAATTGACTCAGGTGCTGCGACTAGTGCGATTAGATGGTCCCACTATAAGGATTCAGGAATAGAAATGCGGCCAATTGAGGCATACCTCATAGGGCTAGGAGGCATGGAAACCCCTTGCATGGGTGAGGTGGACCTTCCTATCCTCATTAAGGATGTGACCATGACAGCGAAGCTACTAGTGTGCCATGATGACGACCTGATAGAACCCCTAATCCTTGGCCAAGATTGGCTATACGATCACTCAGTGGACCTAAATCTTAGACAAGGCTCCTTACAGATTGGAACCTTAGAACAGAAGCGAGTGATACCGCTTGACTTCCCTAACGGCATTCCGATTAAGGTTTGTAACCCTAGACCCTATGAAACGCATGCGACAGGAGACCGGAAGATCTTGGGTCAGACCAGTCACGTTACGTCTACACCAACCCACTCGGGCTTGGCTAGGGACAATTGTCAATCAGAAGAACGACAGGAGATCTTCCCTAGGGCTTCCTGCAAACTAGAAGGGGCAGCTACCCAATCGCTAGGGTAGATGAACACAATCAGCGGTCAGGTGGGTTGCATCAGCGGCCAAATGAGCACAACACCCTGCGGTGCTCATCCTTCCAAACTTGCTGCGGACTGGCCTAGATTAAAGATAAATAACGAATCACTTCCTAATGGGCAGGTCACGCAAGTGTTGGATCTCCCTTCTTTTCCAAAGCAGAGCGTCCATTGGACCTCTCAAACAAACCCAACCACAAACGAGTCAACCACAACAGAGGAACCCAGACCGACGACACCACCAGACAAGGCAAAGAAAGCAGCAGTATCAACATCACGGAACAAGTGGCCCGAGACAAGTATGGGTGCCAAAAGGACAGCAACCACACGCTATTGGCAACACTGGAGACGAGAACAGGACAAAGTTTCAACAAAAGCAGAGTCAGCATCCAAAGTCCCCTCGATCTTCTTACCCAAGTACAAATACTCGGCAGATTTGGATCGCCAAGAAGTATCTTATCAATCGACCCACACCCATGCAGATTTGGGTACCCAAGCAATGTATTATAGCCCAACCCTCAAGCCATGTAAAATATACCCCTCAGAAATCTTTCCATCCTTCAATACCACCAAACCCGATACCACTTTTCATCCCTCAGCAGAAACATACCACCCACTCCAAGACTCTTAGGAAAGGGATACCGAAACGTATCCAGACATCTTCTTGTACCCCCTTATCTAACAATTCTCCCACCCTGTTTAAACTCCACCCTTATACTAATTCACCCTCAACCAAACCTTGTATAAATTCATACACCCAAACCCCACATCATGCATAATAAAATCTCATCAAGAATTGTAGGCATAATCTGAACCATGTAGGCGTCTAGAGACCTGCATTAGCTATGCAAAAAGATCATTGCATCAATCACTTCACGACACTTGGCTACACGGGTTACATATCAGTTATGGAAAGGGATTGCGGTCTCACCTTAATGGGATCATAATTAATTTCCATACTAATGTGCTAATCTTTTGTAGCAGATCTTTTCCATTAGCTCATCAGTCATCATGCAAACCGAAGCAGGACCATCAGAAGCTGGCCCCAGTGCACCGATGGCCACTATTGGAGAATTACTAGCGGAATCTTATCCGACGATGCAACCACCAGAGTTTCAAGGTTTTCCAGGACCCATGCCAATCGATGATCCTCCTAGAGGATATACTGAGAAGATTCATCGTAATTCTCACTGGTTTCAAGGCCTAGCAAGACCATTAGCAGACGCTAATTTCATATTTGAGGCCAATTTGGCATTTGATTTACGCACATGGGCCAAGTACCAGTTCTTTTCACGAGAATTTGAAGGACTGCAGAATACACAAGATTTAACGCACGTTTGGGCACGAGCGGGATTTATAGAGTATTTTAGCGACCCTCTGCCTAAACCTGATTTTTACAGATGTTTTTACTTGGTAACCACCTTAACGGCTTCAGAGAACAAGGATCTACCCGGCACATTCATGTTACCATCCTTGGTAAATGATCCTCCATTCAGAAGGTTTTATTTGTCTAAAGATTTAATTCGCGCAGCTCTGAAAATACATGGAACACACACTCCGACGGAGAGAGAACGGCTAGTCCCAGAGCAGATGAAACGTGGTGACGTAACTAAGTGGGAGGATATTTCAGCCATAACCCCTGAGCTTTCCAAGCCATTACGGATATGCATGCAGCACTTTGCTTTCCCAGCTCAGGATCGTTTTACCATGCCTCACAAGAGAATCTGGTTTGGATTGTACTTAGCATGTACTGGACCGCAAACGGTTGATCTAGCCAGCTGGATAATTGATCAACTCTATTTGGCACAACATAGGTGGGAGCGAAAGAAGGTAATCAATGGGTGCTGCGCCCTCACCAGGATCATATATATGTGCTTGGCGTATGACTTACCAATTGAGCGTGCCATGACCAGTGAGGAACTGAAAGCATTTAAAGGCACCACTAGGAAGGCTAGAAAGTCTAGCAAAGGCAGAGCCGGAAAGCGGATGAGAGGTACTATCCCGTGCCTACAAGTCCCAGAATCACCCTCGCCACAACCATCTCCAGAGCAGTCACCAACAGCAGCCACTCCCACGGTACCACCAATTCGTATACGGTTATCAAGACTAGTTACGCCGGAGGGCACCACCACTACTGTTGCACCCCAAGCAGCCACAACCACAGAACCTATCACCACAGCAGCTGAACTTCCCACCACTATTGGTGCGGAAGCTTTCTCTTTTCCCATACCCCATTTAGAACCAGGACAAGCAGAGCCACTGGACCAAACTTTTGATTTTGAGATGCCCGATGCATTCTCCAATGAGTTCCAGTTTTCAGAAGGACAATTGTTTTCTCAAGAATTTGAAAGGCCTAGCTACCCTACCACACCCAGGGATCAGCCACAAGGACAGATCGTGTCCAGCTCTGATGACGAAAGAACAGCAACCGATGACGACGAAGGAGACGACGAAGCTAGCCAGGGAACACATGAATACCAAAAGCATGAACAGACAGATGGCCAAGGCCAACAAACAGACACACATGGTGATACAAGTACCCATGAAGATGAAACTTACGAAGCAGCAGCTTACACACTAGCTATCAAGAAGCTGTATAGAACTATGGAAAAAGTTTGGGCACGCAAAAAGATGACCGAGGAAGAGAGTCAAGCCATAATAGAACAAGAACTTGTCACAGGCGGATTCGAAGACGCATACATCAAAGGATTCAAAGAGTTAGTCAAATCAGTAGGCTCCAACAAAGCACTCAGGTACTTGCAAAGAAAGCCACTACCACAGTTTGACCCCCGCAGAGTACGACTACTTTCAAAGCCCGGTGAATACATTCGTGTACCAACCGGAGCACAATCTTCAGAACAAGCCAGGGAGGCACGCCTCGTCCCCGAAAGTTCGTTGGCTGTAGAAACCATCTTTGTAGATTCCCCACCCCGTGCTACAACTGTACATACCTCAGTAGTCACTGAAGTACCGACCACCCCAACCGCTCCTCCATCACCGCCCATCCATCCAGCCTCCCCTCTTCACCCTCCTTCTCCCAGACCAACATCTTCATTCGCCGGTGGTGTTGCAGAAATTGTCTTTACGACCACTAACCCCACAATTCCCGCACCCATTAGCCCTAGTCTACCCCCTCCCACACCCACCTTTCTATCCAACCCATTCCTTCATCAATCTTTTCCATCTTTCCCCACAACTCCAAGACCCCTTTTCCCATTCCCACCGCCATTAACCTTCTCCCCCGTCTCACCTCCCCGACCCACTGTAGCCCCTCTTTCCCCTTTCCACCAAGCTGCTCCAGCCAGCCCCCCTGTAAATTACTCCTCAACCTTTGTAAATCCCGTATTTACACCAGCACGAGTACCCACAATCACACCCATATTCACGGTCACCGCACTAGACACGTCCAATGACATGGACATCTCACCACCCACCGCACCATCACTCACTTCACTCACGGCACAAACATTTTTAGGCACATCACAATTTTTAGCAATCACTACATCATCCACCTTCCCACCCCCATTCCCCATTCCCGTTGCATCTACACCAACTGCATCTTCATTTAGCACCCCATTAATACTATCACCCACTGTAGATAATGCATTCCGACAGATGTTCATGTGTATCACGCAAGTAAGAGATGAGTTCACATCTCTTGGTGATAATTATCAGCAGCTACAGAGGACAACCAATGAATTACAGTAGCAGCTTAATTTATTGTCTATTGAGAATGCCTCACTGAACACCCGCTACCAAGAATTACGAGAGGCCTATCACAAATTGGAACTAGAAAGTGAAGAAAAGACCAAGGAAGCCACTGCTGACCTGGATAACTTATTAAGAGCCCAGACAGACCGCAATGCAACGCTAACATGAAACATGGGCTTACTACGAAGACACCTAGCAGCCGCCAAGGAAGAAAACCAGCACTTACAGGACCAGAACCGAGAAAACTTAGAAGCAATGCTTGACCACCCAGACCAACCACTCAGTCCTAGCAGGTTTAAAGCCATTCCTTTAGACTCGATGAGGATGCTGCTAGAAGATCATGTAAGACTGCTAAATGAATACGATCGCATGAATGAGGAGTTACAGAAACTCAAAGAAGATCACAAATTACTCCAGTTACGAGAACCGGCACACCAAGACATACCAGCACCTGTGGACCCCTCTCCTGACCTCCTAGAGGAACTCAACTCATTACGGGCCCAGGTATCACACCTTGAATCAAGGATCGCAATATATGAAGCACCACCAAGGCCAGATTCCCCACCTGAGCTACCAGCTGAGGAAGAAACTGTCACCATTCCGGTGGAGGAAACGTTTGAAGAGGCATACGAGCCACAACCCATCTCAGGCGGACGCGTCACGACCGAAGGTCAGATGATGTACGAACTTCCGACCCCCGCGTGGATGAAAACTATTGAGGAACTTGGAACAACGCACTCAGCTAGAGTAGAGGCACAATTACACGCCATGGCGATGATAGAAGAAAGAATATTACAGTCTCCATTCTTTGCTCATTTGGCCCCGCGACGATACATATCTGGGCATGAGCTACAGTATAAACCGTATTTCATGTTAATGGCCGAATACCAGTTAGCCATTGAGAAAGAGACAGGTAAGAAACCATCGCATGCAACTCAATTCGAGGCGGCTGATTTGCCACTAGATGCACAGAAAGGAAGGATCTATCAACCAGAGTGGCGAAAAGATTTACTACAGCAGTATCCAGAGATGATGAGTACATGGGTAAAGGCACCTTTGCATTTGAAGTACAATCCGTGTTGGGGACCAGTGCCACGATGCCGCTCCTGGACTGCCTTTGCTATTAAGGTACAAAACAATAAGCAGTGCCAAGACTGGTTGAATTACCCCTATTTTAAGCCACCCATTGAGTTACCAACTGTTGGCTACATGATGGCTACAATTCGCCACTGGCTCCCTAGATTAAAGCATATGGACGATATAGCGGCGCATATGACTGTCAAAATCTTTGACATGATGCAAATGATTTTTAAAGTCTTCCGACGCGTCAAGGCACCCCATGTCAACACCCCGGGCTTTGAGCATGGAAATTTCGATCTGGTATATGATATGAGTACAACGCCATCGCTACGGGTGTGTTATGCCTGGCACTGCAGAATAAAGTACCTACCGGCGTGCTACAAGCAGACATTCGAAGAGATGTTCACAACCGGCTTCTGGGAAGACCATTCAGAGGTATTCATAAGCAAGCCTACACATTTATTACAATTATTTGCCTGTGAACGAATGGTCTATTCCACACACTATCAGCTCCCGCCACCGGAAGAACCGCAACCAATCGACTGGGAGAAACTCGAGGCAGATCTGGCCCGAGGCATTCGTATCTCCGAGCACACCCTCGCTCAAGACCTCCTACAGAACTATATGCGGCAGACCTCACAGCAAGGTTCTGTTAGGGACGATAGAAGCGAGAGGGAGGGGGGTGTTGGAAGCAGCCAGAGGCACAGACGACACGGAAGCATGTAACGACAGAGCAGGGAGCCAGTCGAATCATTTTTCAAAGAATTATGTTTTCAAATACTTTCCAAAAACCTCCAACAGTGATTTTTATCACTATTGTAACATATGTAACATAGAAAACCCCATTTTTTAATCCATAGCTCCATTTTGTGCAAGCCGAGGAGTCCTCGAGCTTGAGGAGCTTAGGTAGAATGCGCATACCAATTTTCGTTATTTTTAGATACCGTTTACCCTTTCAAATAGCATCTAGGACCTAATTTTTAACTATGCCGGTCACTAGATGTGAAACCGGTCAAAACTAGTCTAGAAACTATAAAAAGAGCTAGAGAGCTCATTTTTGAGGGTGGTTAGTGTTAGCTTGTTTGAGGTTAGAGTTCTTTTGAGCTTGTAATAGTGTTCTTGAGTAATAGAGTTCATTTCTCACCTTCCATTGTGTCTTGCTTGTCTCTTCGTAGTGTGTGTGTATGTGTGTGTGCATTTCTATGCTTCTCACCTTCACTCTCACTTCATCTCACGTTCACGATCTTCATATCACTCCTATCTCTTCCGCGGATTGACAATTAAGGAGGTGAAGCTTCTTAACGTGGTACTTACCATTGTGCTAGAGAAACAGTGCCCAAGAGATTGGTAGCACAATCTAAGGATCCTTCAAACCATAGCAAGAAGAAATGAGACTCACATGAATAGCCATTTTAAAATAGAAAGTCCCCATGTAAAGGGGCACATCTAGTTGTTAAACAAATCTCGATACCAAATAGCATTAGTTCCACAAACAATTAATACAATCAGGTATGGGTTCCAAAATATATCAACATGGCTCAATCTACACGAATCCAAAAAAATCCCAATAATCTAGGGCTAGAAAATAAAAGGGGAGATCAGAGATCATAGAAATAGAAACCACAACATCAAAAGGCTAGGATTATTCAAAAGTGGGTATCCAAAATGTCTTGATTGCAATACAAGAAGAACATAACATACTATGTGGGTTCCAAACGGATGTATGATTCCCCTTCTAAATACCATAGTCGAATCCATTACAACCATGAAACCACTCACCATCAAAAGAGCATGTACAACAATTAAAATTATTACTTTTTTTATCCTCATAATAAATGTGCAACTCATGGTCTTGTAAGTCATGCATATGATTTGAAGATAACAAACATACACTTGTATATATGTACATGAAGTAATTTTCTTTCTATACTCAAAATCAACATTGGTCATCAAGAACTTTGTGTTTACTGATATAGGAACTCAAGCATTAAGAGCTAATTTAACAAGGGCACCAAGATAGATAACTCTTCAGATTGTCGCACTTCAAGTATGCATCAAATATAGAGCCACACTACATGGCCTTGCATAAGACATGGTTGTTCAAATCCCATGCACAAGTGTGATACCTTGTAATGCTTGGACACACATCACTTGTAATACTTGATTTTCGTACTCATGTTTTCTTTTAGGTGACCTCATAGATAAGGATATGAAAGTTGCAAGGGAGGTGACATCATGATCATTCTCTAGAAAACTTAGCAAAATTCAAATACAAAATGCTAAGTGAAGTTGATAATTGTCTTCTTTAGATAATAGAAGTTATCTACATGACAATTAAGCTCACCAAGGAAAGGCTATTACCTTGCTTTTCATGGAGTGATTGATTCAATAAGATTATGACCCATCAAGGGTCCATCCTTGGAACATTCAAGCAGCCCTCTTCAACATGTAGTTGGTGATGCTAGTGTTTTCTATGTCTACTTATCAAGAACATGTACATCAACACAATTAATGGTTATTATCAGAGAATATCTAGTGGTGCAAGTCTCGAAGATGCACATTATGATTGTGTTCATTCATTACAAGCTTGTCAAAATTTAGTTCTTATGGAAACTACCTTCCAACCTACTCCAACCAATAAGGAGGGGGAGCCATACATCATCACGTGTAATATGTCCTACCTTTTGTATCATATGCCTTCTACGGCCAGTGTAAAAAGATTAAAAAAAAAGTAAAATTCTCATCCTTGTAGTTTAGGCATCCTCATTTTCTAATAGTCCTTGGGCACATCACTCAAGACCCGCATCTTTTTCTAAGATGTGCATCTAAATTTGCATTCATAGGGCAACCCTACAAGTCTATCCATCAAACACAACTGCCAGATACCCATGTACTCCACTAAGTAGGCCCCCTATGAATACTTCCACAATTTTCTTCTACTAATTCTTTCTTTTATTTTTAAGTAGTGGAAGTAGATTTGTTTTCTTTCTATTTGTCACCACATGCACAATCCTTCCATCTCGACTCATCTTATTTATATTTTGTTTTCCTCCATCCATCTTTTATTTTGTTATTGAAGGGTCACAAATAACTCATGCACATCCCCATTCCACAATCTTTTATTTTCTTTTAGCACATAATTTATTTTTCTTTTTGAGGGTACACATAAAATATATAAAAAGAAACTCAAAAATAGTCTCCAAAAAGATACAATATACCTATTTAAAAGGTTTAGCAAGTGTCAATGACCATACTCCGATGCCAATATTCAACATCTCACATATGTGCATCAAACATCCACACTCATCTAAGACACCACAAAGACGTCTATCAAAAATGACAAAAAACAGGGATTGGAGAGTGTTGGACAAAGTTCAGAAGTCGACATAAAAAGATTTCCAAATCAAAGTTATCAAAATTGATTCAAAGAATGAATATTGTAGTAAAAAGGAAGCATAAGCATGGAAGTAAAGGAGGAAGGGGTCTACTAATTCTTCTCATCTCAAATCCCTCCTTAGATTAGATTTTTTTCGTATAATTCCCCCAAAATACATGTAAAAATACCTATTTTCATTTCAAAATCTTATTTTTATTGGTAACCATGACCACATTTTTAAATTCAAGTAGTACTCAAGCTTATTGCATGAGTAGAATAGCCACACTGAATTTCATATATTTTTTATATCACTTTGACCTTTGAATAACTTCTAGATACTATTTTTAAAGTTAGGCTAGACACTATACTATGAGCTCTTCTAAAAACTATAAAAGTGAAAGAGTTCTCATTTGTAGATGTTATCTTATTTGAGTCTAGAACTCTTATGAGTGTTGTACCCTTATCTTGAACAATACAAGACCTTCTTAGAGCACATTGCCTTTCGTCTACTCCTAAGTGTATGTGCATACATGCATGTATGTGCTTCTCTCTCTCTCTTTGTAGGTGTGTGTACTACCATCATTTCACATAGGATCTTCATATCACCAATTGATTTTGCTCTGCACATTATCATTTCTCTATTGTTTTTTAATGTGGGCTACAATGACATGGGTTTACATCACTTAATAAGGTTTTTCCAAAACCATTTGGAACATTCACTTGGAAAATAGAAGGCTATTGTGAGGATTGCAATAAAGACCATTTGATTGAAGATTCCCCACAAAATCCACAATTACACTACTCATACACAAGTTAAAATGGTGGAAATCATTGAAAGTGGTAGTGAATCTGATGGGAAAGTCAATAGAATTTTTTTCATTTTTAGGGTTAGGTTTTTTAGATCACATCAGAGCTTTCCATTAAACCTGCATATTGTCATCTTCTTCTTAGCAGTTTTCCACTTCGTATCTTCATTCTAGCCATTATAGGGGGGCTAAGACTAATGAAGAAGGTTGAGGGGGATTTTCAAGGCCTACTTTTGAAGCATTAGAGACAAGAAATAGAGTAAAGAAGTAGGAGGTAAAATCGAAAAAAAAAACCATTTTTCCCTTGATATGACCAAAAAAAGAGATCTATAGTTTTGTGCACGGAAGGGGAGACCATTATGTGCTTTCTTGTTTTTCCAAAAAGACATTCACATACTCAATGTTGGGTTATGGTTTTATTGCATATATCAAATTTTTTAGTCATTGAAGTTCCTGTTGGCATACAAGCATGAAGGAGCAGTCATGCACAATCCGACAACAAGGCCTAATCATTTTTTTCATAAACTATTTTCAATTCAAGTGATTTTCATCACTACAGAAACATTGTAAATTCCGGTAGAACAGACTCCATTTCGTTCGAGCCGATGAGTCCTCAAGCTTGAGGAGTATTAGAATTAGCTACATATCAATTTTCATAATTTTTAGATTCTGTTTGAGCCCTCAAATAAGGTCTAGAAACTAATTTTTAACTAGGCCGGACACTAGGTCTAGACAAAACCAAAGCTAGTCAAAAACCTATAAAAAGAGCTAGAGAGCTCAATTTGAGTGGGCTTGTAAGTAATTTGAGTTTGTATATGAGAATATTTGAGTAATCTAAAGAACTCCATTGTTCCTCTCTTTGTTCTTGCCTTGTGTGCACGTGTGTGTGTGTACGTGTGTGCATGTTTGTGTGCTTCTGACTCACACACTTGTGCCATCACTTGCTTGAGCTCTTCATACCATCATCATATCTTCCCAGATTGACATTAAAGGAGGTGCTACTCCTCACTGAGCTACACCAAGTTTTGGTGCCGTTGGCGGGGATCGAGCTTTGAGGATGAGTGTGTGATGGTAAGATGTAGAGAAGATGTGTTGGAATGGTAAGTAGTAGGTAATCTCTTTGTTTCTCACTCTTTTCTTCACCTCCATCTCCATCCCCATCTCCATCTCTGCTCTACCTCCATCTCCATCTTCCCTTCATATTCCCACTTCCATTTCATTCACCTCATTTTCATAGTGAGAGTTTGAGAGAGAGAGCTAGAGTGCATTAGTGTTTTTGTGTGTTTTTCTTGCATATTCTTGCAAGTTTTAGCATCATCACCATCTCCAGCAAGCTCAGCAGGTACAAAATTTTTCTGTGCAACCCCCAAGATGTCGACCTCAGTCTATCGGGACAAACCGAAAAGTTTCTCCTTTCATGATTCTGAGTGCACCACAACAAAGCGCAGGCCAAGAGCTTCCAGGATCACTAGCTTGATTACAAGAATTTGCCATATTTTGGTATATCGTGACAGGCCAAATCTTCGATAGGCGAAAGACTACCATCTATCGCAATAGATGGCTAGCCACAATAGACCGCCATCTATCACAACAAACCGCACTGTCTATCGTGACAGACCGATCCCACGGCACATGCCTATCTATTGCGATAGACCGACCCCCATCTATCGCAACAGACCAATCCACGATAGATGATAGACCGACTCCTGAAATAGACCAGTTTTATGATAGAGGCCCGTCTATCGCGATGGACAGATCTATTGCAACAAAAGGCCGTCCACGATAGATCGCCATCTATCATGACAGACCACCCCGTCTATCGTGATAGATCAAATTTTTTGCATATTTTTGTGTCTTTAATTTTGGTAATCTTGGGCATAGTTTTTGACAACTTGGGGTATTTTAGAGCCTTATAAGGGGGCAAAATACCTAGAAAACCTTAGAAAATTTTCCTGAAACCTTGAGAGCCGGTTTTGACCCCTAAGTGTCTGAACGATCATAAATTCACCATACGAACTCTGATTAATAAGATTTTGGTCTCGTTGGGAAGCTCATTGAGAATCCTACGTGGATCTCAACTAGTATTTGTAAGAATCATACGTGGAGTCTTAGAACATGTATTTTTAAGTTGACCATTGCAGAAAACGATGGAAATCCCTGTGGCCACCAAGAAGGAGCACGATCTCCCATCCCCCTTGACAACCATCGAGCCACATCAACCAAAGGAGCACCAACAATATCTGTCTTTGAAGAGTAAGGCCCGTGGACAAAAATGACTCCCCGATGGACAAGCTCAATCAAGGAAGCAGGTTTGGGTACCCAAAAAGAAACAGGATACTACTTCACAACTAAGATCTCAAGGATCTACGTTCTCATGAAAGTAGAAGATGACTATATTGACAAGGCCTCTCTCTCACAAGGCTAAGCGAGTTGTCTCTATATGGGTACCTAAGAGGATGATGAAGGTTGACCCACAATCTAGAAAAGTATGGGTGCCTAAGACCTGTTTGCACACTCAATTAAAACCTATTAGGCAGATGAACACGATTCACCATTCAGCACCCCAGAGTTACTTAAAGACTAGGACATCTCACTTCCTCATGTCACAAGCGCATTTGTCACCACACACAACATGGAAATGGACAAGGAAAGTGAAGTGCACAACGAACACATCACTCATAGGGTTTTTGAGTGCACCGACGCGGGCCCCATTAACACTTGCACGTCATAGAACATTTTGGAGAGTGAAATCACAAACACCACCACTTCCATCAACACCCTATAATCACGTGTAACCATATGATCATCTAAGTTCCTTGCACATTTTGAGTGAGCATGTAATAGCATGACTGACCTACTAACTCTCACTCACACGTGTAAAGCACTTGACTAACCATACGCTAACATCGCTTCATAGTATTGAGGAGAAAAACATGCATTGTAATACTAATATGGTCTTCCATTCATCTATCAGACATCGGCTCTCATCACACCCGACTACAAACATGATGAACGAAGCAGGCACTAGTTCTCAAGTGGATTGGGAGGCCATAACCATGGAGGCCCCACTAACAGCTAGGCTTGAAGAGTATCGTAATGTAAGACAAATACCCATTTTGGATCCACCAAACGGCTTAATAGAAAGAGTAAAAGGACACTCTCATTAGTTCAATGAGATGCTGGGGGCATTGGGTGATGCTGCTTACATCTGTGAGTCTAAGTTGGAATTTGGATCAGTTTGGTGGACATTCTAGTTCTTCTCGAGAGATTTTGAGTCACTACAGAAGACACCACCTCTTCAAGAT
This sequence comes from Ceratopteris richardii, assembly GCA_020310875.1. Taxonomy (NCBI): domain Eukaryota; kingdom Viridiplantae; phylum Streptophyta; class Polypodiopsida; order Polypodiales; family Pteridaceae; genus Ceratopteris; species Ceratopteris richardii. The sequence continues at coordinate 26,282 of MU263343.1, forward strand.
ATTTGGCAGAAAGCAAGATTGAAAGGCTACTTCAGCGCACCCCTACCCAAGCCGGATTTCATTAGATGTTACTATTTGATTTCAACTCTCAAAGCTATAGGAGATCGTCCATAGTCAGGCACATTCCTAGTGCCTTCTCTATCAAACAACGAAGAAAATGAAGAAATTCGGGTTGAACCTTGCCCTAATTAAGGAGGCTCTCCAAATGTATGATACCCATGTGCCATCTGATCGGGACTCTCTGATACTGGATACTATGAAAAACAGCAAGCTACGGAAGTTGAAAGACATGTGCGCCCTCATGCCAAATATCGCCATCCCATTGGTGCCTTCAACACTTTGCATTGCCAAGTCAAGACCGGTTCACTCAACCCCACAAGAAGATTTGGTTCAGCCTATACTTAGTGGAGACAGGGAGTCTACCCATCAAAATGTCAGTATGGATTCTCGATCAATTGTACGAAGCAGGCAAAAGAGGATCACGAAAGCATTCTCTGAATGGTTGTTGTGCCATTACCAGGATCATATACAGATGTTTAGCATATGATGTACTGATCAAACGGGCACTTACTCACAGTTGTCGTTATTCAAAGGACAAAAATCAGGGGTTCAACCAGCTAAGTGCATTTGGGGTTCGCTTTCCTATGTCCCAATTCCTCTTGAGTCCACCCCAAAAGTCTCCCCTAGAGAAGAAGGAAAGGTGGCCCCATTCAGCATCTGCCTCCAATGATCACATTCAGAGGGCACTACACAAGCCACTCCTTTGGCCCCTCCATTACCCCCGGATTTTGAGTTTGCCTCCACAAGGGATTTGGCAGGAGCTCCTTCCTTTGATTTTGAGACCTTCTTACAAACAACACAGCTTTCTGATGTGGAGTTCTTCTTCGACACTAAAGGTCTAGGATCATCATCCCATAGAGGACGTCCACATTGAGAAGAACGACGGGTACATTGGGATGATGAAGAACAACAAACTCAAGTCGAAGGCACACATGCATAGGAGGTGGAACAGGAGCATATACGAGAGGAAGATGAAGAGGAAGCCCCTGCATACACTGCAAAGATCAAACGGTTGTATGAGACAATCAAACAAGTACAAAAACGGCACAAGTTGTCAAAAGAGGCAAATAGAGCAATTATGAACCAGATGCTTCAAGCAGATGATGTGGACCCTCACTTAATTGAATCCTTAAATCTTCTGGTAGAAACTTGTGGAATTGTAGAAGCAATGGGGACTCTTATACATCACCCCCCCACTCAATATGACCAAAGGAGACTAGACACGCAACCGTGAAGGGGTCAGATGACTCACGTTAAATTATCCTCCCCAATCTCTACCATAGCTCAAGAAGAAGTTCAAATAACCAACCCCATAGACACTGGTGCCCTTGATGAAAGCACACAGATACTATCACCGTCATCATCCCCCATTCACCCTACCCAAACCCTCACCACTAGCATCTTTGAACAACTAGCATTCACTTTCCGTGAGCCTACATCACACACCACCCTTTTTTCATCCTTCCCTTTCCCTACCTCCACCATTTCCATCCAATTTTCTGAATCCCAAATAGTTCATCCTGCCACTCAACAAACCATAATAGGCCGCCCCTCTTCTCAATTAGCCTTGGGACATCCACTCACCTCTACCCAACCATTGACACCATTATTTCTCTTCACTAAAACATTCTCTCTTTCCCAACCAGGACCCACCGTGCCCCCCCTTAGACACCTCAGAATTGATACAAACCACTCTTCCCCCACTTTGGGCAAACTTTGTAAATATTATGCAATGAATTGGCGATTATAGTAAAAACCCCCTTCCCCATTTCCCGACACCTTGCATTTTCCACCAGTGACTCTGCACCCACTTCATTTAGTCATGCACTAGATACCATGTTCGAATGTGCAACATAGCTTAAACAAGAATATCAATTATTAGAAGAGTGCAATAAAGAGCTACGGGATCTATCTGGCCACCTCCAAGCACGCGTTGATGCTTTAGAGTTGAGTAAGACCAAACTGCAACAAGCATGCACATCACTCAAGCAATTTTATGCTGAGATTGAGGCCAAATATACAGAAACATGTAAGGCGACCAAAGAGCAACTCAGAGATCAACTAGCCCGCAATGCCTCACTATAGAGAAATATGGCATTACTTCGACGACACCTAGCAGCTGCCCAAGAAGAGAACAAAAGATTACAACAGCAAGATCAAGAAAATCTCGAAGCAACCATCCAAAACACTCCAGGGGCACCCATAGATCCTACTAAATTCCAGGCTATTCCCTCAAAAAATATCCAACGAGTATTGGAAAATTATGCTAACCTCTTGGAAGCACATGATCGACTTGCAGACCAAGTGAAGCAACTTCAAGGACAACCAGTGCCTACACCACATACGTCAAAACCTAGAGATACGATTAGCGTCGCTATTTCACCACAGCCAGAATCATCAACCGACAATGAGCTACTCAAGCTATGGCAATAGGTCACTGAGTTAAAGATGAAATTATTACAATACAAATGACCACCATCTCCACCCGATCAACCTTCAAAAGAAGAGGCAGTTACCATTCGAGTTGAAGAGACCTTCGAAGACAATTATGAACCTCAACCTCTCCCAGGAGGGAGAGTCACAGATGAAGGACGAGACACATATGAGGAACCCCCTCCCGAATGGATGAAACAAGTAGAAGAGATGGGCCGAACCCACGACGATCGCATAGTCACTCAAATGCTTGCCATGAAAGCTATCGAGGAGACAGTACTTCAATCAGAATATTTCAAGAACTTAGCTTCTAGACGATTAATAACCAGTTCGGAATTATAGTATAAGCCTTACTTTGTGCTATTGGTAGATTACAACACTGAGATTAAACGCAAAACCAATAAGTATCCTTCCTTTGCAACACAATTCCAACCAGAGGATGTCCTTGAAGAATTCCAACAAGGTACCATCTTCCAACCCACTTGGCGCCAAAATCTACCGGAGACTTATCCAGATATGCTCCAAACATGGGACCATGCCCCCATGCACTTAAAGTATAACCCGTGCTTTAAGCCAGTGCAACAAAGGCGATCATGGAAAGCCTTTTCCATCAAAGTTCAGAACAATGCTAATTGCAAAGAATGGTTCAACTACCCATCCATTGCTCCACCAAAAGTCACACCCACTATTGCCTACATGATGGGTACCATCAGACACTAGCTACCATGCTGAAGCCCATGACTGATGTCGCTACTCAGATGATGCTAAAGATCTTGGACATGATGCAAATAGTACTAAAGACTTTCCGCAATGTGCGTGACATCCAAGCTTCTATCCCGGGATTTTCAAATGGTAATTATGTGACTTACTCTATGACATGGCACCAATCCTAGTATTCGGGTTGCTTATGCCTGGCATGTTGAGGATCAGATATCTCCGAGCCTGATATAAACAAACATTTGAAGATATGTTTACCACTAGTTTTTGGGAATATCACTCTCAAGTGTTTGCACCGCAGCCAACCCATCTTCTGCAGCTCTTTGCATGCGAATAGACCATGTATTTAGAGCATTATACAACACCACAATCTGACATTTGAGGTGTGATTAATTGGGATACTCTTCAAAGAGATCTAGCCCGGGGACTAAGGATCAGAGAACACGAGCTAGCCACAGACATAGTCGAATACTATGTCGATCACCCCATGGAGCAAAGGTTTGTCAGAGATGATAGATGCTAGAGAGGGGGGAGTGTTGGCATACAAGCACGAAGGAGCATTCATGCATAATCTGGCAACAAGGCCTAATCATTTTTTCCATAAACTATTTCCAACTCAAGTGATTTTCATCACTACACAAACATTGTAAATTCCATTTTTGGTAGAATAGACTCCATTTCGTTCAAGCCAAGGATTCCTCAAGCTTGAGGAGTAATAGAATTAGCTACATACCAATGTTCATAATTTTTAGATTCCGTTTGAGCCATCAAATAAGGTATAGAACCTAATTTTTAACTAGGTCGGACACTAGGTCTAGACAAGTCCAAAGCTAGTCAAAAACCTATAAAAAGAGCTAGAGAGCTCATTTTGAGTGGGCTTGTAAGTGATTTGAGCTTGTATATGATACTTTTTTAGTAGTCTAAAGAACTCCATTGTTCCTCTCTTTGTTCTTGCCTTGTGTGCATGTGTGTGTGTATGTGTGTGTATGTGTGTGCATGTTTGTGTGCTTCTCACTCACACACTTGCGCCATCACTTGCTCGAGGTCTTCATAACATCCCCATGTCTTCCCGGATTGACATTATAGGAGGTGCTACTCCTAATTGAGTTGCAGTGCCTAAGAGGTGTTTGCATAGATTGAGAGAGAAGTTGGACATTTCTCTTGGAGTAGTTGGACATTCCTGCTAGGAGCTGAAGCGTAAGGAGAAGGGGGGGGGGGGGGTGCAATACATGTATTTAGTAAGCAATGGAGTCCCAATAGAAGGATTAAGCCAACTCATTGTTGATATATTTAGGTAGTGATGTGTGTGAACACACTAGGACTGTCGAGGCACTTTTTTCCCTCTTTAGGAGGTTTTTTAGCCCTAGCTTGTATATATGCCCATAGACCTAATGGGTTATGTACATTCTAGTGGTAATTCATTCAGTATTGAGTGTTGTGCTCCAAGCTTCTTCTTCTTCCTTGTGTTGTTCGCGTGCTCCCACATATGTCTTAACTCCAATAATTGGTATCAGAGCAGGTCGTCGCTTCATCTAGGGCATCATCGACACCCCTCCGGTCACAGTCTCAGAATCACACAAAATTTGGTGAGCATACTCTGGGTGATTAGGAGACCAAAACATCTTCGCTCTATGGTGCCAAAATCACGATCTGAGCTTGTTTCGACCCCCAAACGCACTATTATAGTGCTTGTGCATGCTATTTTGTCTTTTTGTGCCAAAGATATATACAAGTTTCGACTCACCAGTATAAGCTTCTCTAACTCTGCTACAAGTTTAGCAAAACTCACCAGGGTAGTTATGTTCAAATTTTTCAAATACAGTCATTTTTTCGCATCATGGTATTTTAGTTAGTGGCCATGGCTAAAAGCAGTGATGTATTTTGTATGTTCGTTGTTGAAGATAAGTTGGATGGTACCAATTACCCATTGTGGGCTTATATGATGTGACATGTATTGGTTGTAAAAGGACTGTGGAACATTGTGTAGGGTGTTGAAAAATGTCCTATTACACCTACAAATACAGGTATTGAAGTTGATGGCATTGAAGATGTTGATATTCTTCAAACTCCAGTTCATGCTACAATTTTGCACATGCATTGATAGCCTTGTCTATTAAACATGTCATTATTCCTCACATTCGCTCTTGTAAAATAGCTAAGAATTCTTGGGATACACTTAACACATTGTGCCAGGCTAGGAATGAGGCTCGTGTTGCTTACCTCCAAAAACAGTTGGAGAGTGAGAAAATGAATGAAGGTGATTCTATGGATAGTTTCCTAACAAAGATCAAAGACTTGAAGGAACAGTTGATTTCTGTTGATGAAGTTATACCAGATATCTCACTTGTATGGACCGTTCTGAATGGTCTTCCTGATTCATATTGGAGTTTTTCTTCTACTCTTCATTTGATGATGAATGGCAATCCAAATGCCTTGTCATTTGAGGAGTTAGTCTCTGTTTTGTTACAAGAAGATGAGTCTAGGCAAAACAGGTCTATTATGCTTGTTGTAGATCAAGCTTTCTTGGCTAGTCAGAAGGGCAAAGGAAAATGGAGCTCATCTACTAGAAAGAAAAAATCTACAAATGTTGCACATTCGAAGAAGGAAGACAAAGACGAGAAGAAATCAGAAAATCAAAATTTCTTTTGTAAGTACTATAAAGTAAACGATCATGTCATAAAGAACTGTCCAAAACTGGTTACAAAAGAGGCAAAGAAAAAAGAGGTTGGAATGGTTGTTGCAGAGGCCTCTACACCAAAAACAAAGTCTGCAAATCTTGTGCAGAATGAAGAACGGGTGTTTATTACTGTTTGCAGTTGTGACCCATCTTCTCATGAGCAGTGTATGTTTGTAGTAGACTCAGATGTTTGGTATTTTGATAGTGGGGCAACCAAACATATTACCTCACAGTGCAATTTCTTCACTTCATTTGAGCCTGCCCCTACAAGGAATATTGTCACATGTGCTAACAACTCCTCTTATCCTATCATGAGAGTTAGTAAGATCATTCTGACTATTATTGATGGTAGTTCTTTCACCTTTTCAGATGTTTTATTTATGCCAGGGATCAAGAAAAATTTGTTATCAGTTTCAGCATTAGCAAAGATTGTCTTAGTTGTGAACTTTGTTGATGATAGATGTACATTACATGATCTGTCAAATGGTGACATGATTATTGCTTCTGGCATTAAATGCCGTGGGTTGTATAAGCTCATAGACTATGAAAAATCTATGAATGATTCAGCATGTGTAGTACATGATTCTCAGGCTATGTCAGATGAAAAGCTTTGGCATGCAGGCTTTGGTCATCTGAATTTTGCTAGTTTGCTACGCCTGCAAAAATTTGAAATGGTGTCTTCCTTGCCCAAACTTCAGGCACCTAAAAAACATGTCTGTGAAGGCTGTATTTGGGGCAAAATGCAGCCTTCCTCCTTTCCAAACGATGGTTTAGTTCGGGCTACTCAAAAATTGCATCTTGTACATAGTGATGTCTGTGGTCCTATGCAGACACCTTCTTATGGAAACTATCTTTACTTCCTGACTTTCATTGATGATTTTTCCAAGCATGCATGGGTATATCCATTCAAAGCAAAGTCTAAAGTGTTTATGTGCTTCAAACATTTTTTGGTTTTGGCTAAAAATCTATCAGCATGTAAAATGGTTACCCTCCATTCTGATTGAGGGAGGGAATATATGTCTTCTGACTTTAATGCATTTCTGGCTGAACGTGAACAGGTCATTCATGGAGATGGAGAGGTTTATGGTCAAGAGTCAGGCTTTACCACATAGTTTTTGGCTTGAGGTTATCATGTGTGCAGCATATGTACTTAACAAGTGTCACACTAAAACACTGTAGTCTATCACTCCATATGAGGGTTGGCATGGTCACAAGCCATCTGTTGCTCATTTGCATGTTTTTGGTTGTCTGGCATATGCATAAGTGCCTGAACAACATCCCAGGAAATTGGATGATAAAGCAGTAAAATGTACTTTTGTTGGGTACAGTTCTAGAAGTAAAGGCTATCATTTGTATCATCCACAGAATAAATGCATTTTGGTTAGTCGTAATGTTGTTTTTGTGGAAGACGCTATTCAGCCTTTACTTTCATGTACGAAAGAGACATCTGTTAGCTCCAAAGACATGAATGATACTTTACTACCTCTTTTTACAGGTGGATAATCTAGTGCTAGTCCTAATGAGGAAACATCTCAGCCTTTACAGGTTTCATGTGATGATAGAGATCATTCTATTTTTTATGCAGATTTACATGATGCACTTATTGATGAGAGAGTTGATATTGAGGAGGCAAAAACTATGCCAAAATGGTTGGTGCAGACTTTGTGTGATAGCAAATTAGATGTTGGTCTGTCATGCCGTACTTGTCTAGGCTCTCATAGTGCCTCTTTTGCATTAGATTTCTATGCTATGGCTGCCTCTAGTCTCTATAATGAGACTGAGCCTGTTTCATTTAATGAAGCACAAAATTATGAACATTGGATGACCACAGGGCAATCTGAATATGATGCTATCATGAAAAATGGTACCTGGTCTTTATGTGACTTGCCTCCTGGCAAGAAGGCCATTGGCACTAAGTGGGTATACAAGCTAAAGCGTAAACCTATTGGAACAGTTGACAAGTATAAGGCTAGGCTTGTTGCAAAGGGTTATTCATAGGAAAGAGGCATGGATTTTGATGAAAGCTTTGCACCTACTTGTCGAATGACTACTGTTCATAGCATTTGTGCAATTGCAGCTCATCATGGTTGGAATGTACATCAATTGGACATTAAAATAGCATTTCTGAATGGTGGCTTGCATGAAGAAGTGTATGTTTTTCAGCCCCATGGCTTTGTGCAGAAAGGGCATGAAAACCAGGTGTGCATGTTAAAGAAGGCATTATATGATTCAAAGCAAGGAGCACGTGCTTGGTATGAAAAGATACATGCTTATTTGATTGCACATGGTTTTGAGAACAGTCCAATTGAAGGCACCTTATATGCTAAGCATGCAAATGATGTGCTTCTAATCATTGTGGTGTACATTGATGGCATGGTTCTCATTGGTCCTCATGAGAAGCATATTGCTGATTTTAAGGTTGATTTACATGCCTCATTTGAGTTGTCTCATTTGAAGCATTTGCATCATTATTTTGGCATTCAGTTTATGCATGTTGATGGTGGAACGGCTTTGTGTCAAACGAAATATATTGACACATTATTGTAGCATTTTGGCCTTGAAGAGTGCAAACATATTGCCACTTCTATGGAGACAGGTTTGTGATTGAGTCTTCATGATGTTGGAGATGCATTTGATGTTGTTCTCTATCAGGAGGCTGTTGGATGCTTGATTTAATTATGCATTACTCAGCCAGACATTTAGTTTTCTATCTCACAAATGAGCAGGTTTATGCATTGCCAAGTGTCCAACATTGGTAGGCGGTTAAGCGCATCTTTCACTACTTGAGTGGTACCCAGCTACTTGGGTTGTTTTATCCCAAGGGGGGATCACTATCGCTAGATTTGCATGCTTTTTCTGACTCTAATTGGGCTGGTTGTTATGACACTCGTGTGTCCACTAGTGGTTTTTTCTTCATGCTTGGTAGCTCATGCATATCTTGGCTGAGCAAGAAGCAACCTACTCTGGCCACTTCCAGCTGTGAGGCTGAGTATAGGGCAACTTTCACAGCAACTATTGCATGTGTGTGGCTCAGACGCCTTATGGATGATTTGGGTGTTGGTCAGTCGTCTGCCACCACCATCTTCACTGACATTCAGAGTGCATTGGCAATTGTGAGGAACCCTTTGTTCCATGCTCACACTAAGCACATTGAGGTGCATTATCATTATGTCAGGGAGAGGTTCTCTACTGGAGAGATCAGCTTGGCATATGTGCCCACACAGGAGAACATTGCAGACCTTTTGACAAAGGCTCTACATAGGGAGAAGTTTGAAGCTTTCCACAAAGCTTTGGGCTTACTTCCTTTTGTGGATTGATTCCACATAGCTTGGCACTTCCTTATACATGAGTGCTAGCTCCTTGTTCATCACATCACTCCCATGAGGGATTTGTTGATATATTCAGGTAGTGATGTGTGTGAACACAATAGGAACACCAGGGCACTTTTTTCCCTCTTTAGGAGGTTTTTTTCCCCCAGCTTGTATATATGCCTATAGCCCTAAGAGGTTACTTATATTTGTACATTCTAGTGGTAGTACATTCAGTATTGAGTTTTGTGCCCCAAACTTCTTCTTCTTCCTTGTGTTGTTTGCGTGCTCTCACAGACAACTCACTCCAACACTTACAATGTGTGGGGTTGGGGCATGATGTAAAGACAGAGAGAGAGAGAGAGAGAGAGACTTCATCCCTAGGGACATCATTTTAAACAAGGCTCCTAAATGCAAAAGAATAGAGACATCACTAAATAACTCTTTCACACACAGATATATATTTTTTTTTGGGGAGACTTCAAGTATTAAAGAGTAAAAAGAGGAAGTGGAGCCGCAATTGACTTAACCCTACCCATCATGAACATCATCCGGTCCCATTAATTTTGATTACAAGATTAGCAAGTGGATAGCATAGGTTTGAGGGTGCATGGGTTGGACCCCAAATCAGTCGAAGTAATTCTAATCCCCAAAAATTTTCTCCTTGAAAAGGGAAAGGGAACAATAAAGATAAATGGATACATTAGGGATGCCATACAACCCGCCTTAGTCACTATTAATTGATGTAATTGTAGAATTAATCCAACATACTTTAAGGAGGTTGAAGAACAACTAGAAACCTCATTCAAGTATTCGAGCAGCTACTAATGATTCCACACCTTAGTTGAAACTAGCCTAGACAAAGTTCTAAGACATTCATAAGATCAATCATATCAAATTTAGACGACTCCATCAAATCCCCTCCCAAATAGCCTAGACAGGAGTATAAAGGAGTCCCAAAAGGATGGTTTAGCATACACATTGATCCTTATTGACCACACATATACAGGAGATTGAAATACCATAAGAAGCGATGAGTGAATACACTAAAGAATTTATTCAATACATAGTTGTCAAAGGCTCCAAAACCATCCAACGAAGGCTCAAGGCCCCAATTGTTATGACATCACTCTACTCATTTCTAGAGATTGAGTGACATTAAGGTTGTCAAGGGGCATGTAAAATTTAAGACGTTGTAATCATAAGGTTCCATAGAGAAGGAGTCAAAAAAGTGCATCTCCCTGACTCTAAAACTTCAAATGATGTACCAAGTAAATGCTTTCTAAAGAAACTACTCGAGTGTGTGCGGGTTCAATTGGGCACAATCATAGGGGTTGTAGCAAGCAACAACATAAGAAACATCCATAGACAAGGACAAAAGGTAAAGCTACTTCCATCTCCATTGGAGTTGAAAAGCACCCAATGTATAACCATGTAAAAGGGTACTAAAAAAATTCACTCTTTTCTACCAAATTCTTTAGCTCCAATCAATCAATAATATCCCTAAGTAAAGCTTATGTAGAGACATCATTTGGTGCAAATAGGGTCAAAAGCAAGAAATTAAGAGAAGGCACACCCAAGGAAATCTCAAGAAATCCCTTGAAGATAACAAAAAGTAAAGTTAAAGCACAAGAAGAAGATATTTTCAAAAGCTCTATACACACAAATGAAGTTTCTACAAAGGAAGCACAGGAAGGCCAAAAAGAGGTAAAAGTGATCATTTGCACTCGAGATGTAAGGAAAGAGATAAACCAGGTTATTGCAGGGAACTAGATGCAAAAGTCAAAATAGGGCCACATGTAGCCCAAGCTGGGCACCTCTCCCAAGGTGGCCCAAGTGGGTGAGATTTCTTAGATAGCCAAGGTGGCCAATTTAGGTGCCTAATTTTTGCTAGTAGAGATGAGAATTTTGGGTCACCAATTTTCATGCAAGACAAAGTGGGGTGACTAAAATATGGCACACCTTAGGAAATGAGGCACCTAATTTTTGGTGATTTTGGCAACTACATCTTGAAGAGCCACCACAAAGTAGGAACCTAGTAGGTACTAGGAAAGTAGGCAAAGAGCCTTCCCTTGGACTAAATGGGCCAGTTTTCTCTCTAGAACTGAATCCTCTTGTAGCATAAATACGACAAGCTCATTTTTTTGCAGGCACATCCTATCGGAGGCGGGTGACTCATTTTGGGCTACTCAACCAAAGAAGTCAAATTTTGTTGAAAGGCACCTCTACATTGGTGTGCCAAAAAAGAATTAGATAATCAAGCCAAATTGAGCAATTGGCTATGGTAACACATCGACACACCCCAAATGTAAGGTTAATTGAGGCTTCAAGGAAAACTAGGACATGGAATAAACTAAAAAAGAAGCACTCTGAAGTTGCAAAATGTTATTGGAGGACAGAGCCTCACTTGCATAATACTTCTAACATTGTAAGAAGGAAGCCAAAGTTGAAGGTAGAAGTAGCCACATCATATCAAACCAAGAAAAAGGACATTATGAATCTACAAGGATGCAAGATGGATGCCATGAGAAGATTAGTGAAACATAGAGAAGTAAAGAAAAGAGCCAAGAAAGAGACGTTCCAAGGTTCCATACAACGATTGGAAGATTTGGAAGAGGACAAGAAGCCCCTAGATAGTCCTTTCAAGATGAAGACTTATCTAAATTGAATCAAGCGAGAAGGAATTCACTCATTTTAAATACAATAAGATCAATTCATTTTCTTTATGTAGTTCATTTTGTGATAAAAGACAAATAATGGAAAAGTTTGCAGCAGGATGGTGCAAAGACTCGATGCAAGGATTTGTAGTTTGAGAAAAGATAATATCATTCTTGTATTGCCCGGGATATGACAATAGTTGCTCTTTGGAATGATGAAGCCATGCCCTGTTTATCTTTTTGTCCTTGGAACCAAGAGCTAAATCCTCATGTATATTTGTTGACATTGAAGACCGTCCTTTTCTTGGGCTATGGCATGACATGGATGACTATAATTTTTAGGGGCTTCAAGCCATCCTGCTACTTGTGGTCACCTTGGGCTTGGTAATAGCCATCCTGGGTGACCCCTTGTCTTGGGCTTGGGAGAAGCCACCCTAGGCGACCCCTCACCCCATGTGGGGAGGGTTTCCCTATGGCAACCCCTCACCTTGGGGTAAAGCTCAAGTAATGGTACATAAGGACATAAATACCCATCCAAGGCAAGTACAAGACAAGCAAACATCTCAATGCACATAAGGCATGCAAAGGCATCAAGGTATGAGCACAAAAAGAAACCCATGGGGTATCAACCTTGATTCATCAGAAGGGGCAAGAGATTTGTTGACATCATCTTTCAAGAATTAAAGGTGGCCATGCAAATTCTTAGGTGAACAAGACTTATGGCATAATGTGCACCTCAAATAAATAAAATCACTTTGAAGAGATTGTGAACTCTTCCTCCCCTAGCTAGAACATCATAGGCATGCTAGTCCCCATAAATGTTGCTTAAATGAAACCATCAAGAAGTTAGCTCAGCTAGTTTCAACCTTCACCTCTCAAGGTTGGAGGTGAAGTTTCAACCCATGTGGGATAAATTTGGACACCCCTCACCACTTGGGTGGTGAGATGTTAATACAACCCCTTCAAGAGACTACTGGGCCTTCAAGCTACCTAGTTCAAACTATTTATCTCATCTAGCCTTAGGGTCATCCCTTCCCACTCTCTACCTTAGTGGGCCTTCAAGGCCTGTATCCTAGTAGTTTCTAGGCATCCAACCAATGCATTGTGGGATTCACGGGGTCCCATGGGTGCTATACCTACCTTTTGTTGTACTTTCGAATTATTTCAAACCAATTAGGAAGACTATATCTCAAATGATCGAATTTCCTTTGGAAAAAGACAAGTTTGAGGTGGTTGAAGCAAGAGCCCATAGCTAAATTCACAAAAGTACATGTCAATAACCATGTTGTAGATTGGCTACTAGATCATCCCTCATCCATGGGGTAGTGAACGTTCTAGACACTTGAATCCATAAGGACCAAAAGGAAAGTTCATCCTAGATGTCAAGACTATTATGTGGCTTCAGCAAAGCATATGAGAGGCTTGGGTGGGAATTCATTCTCGGATCCTTATGGGATGTGGGCTTCAAAAAAGACTTTACTAATATGGTTTGAACCCTCCTAGAGAATTCTTCTACCCATATAAAAATTAATGGGAAACAACTCCCTTCCCTATCAAGCAGTGTATCAAGAAGAGGTGCACATTAGTCCCCCTCCTTGTTTTCATAGTTGTGAACAATTTCATATGCTTGGTGGAATATTAATTCAAGAAAGGTCTTATCAAGGGAGGTATTGAAAAATTTCATGATGCATTTGGATCCAAGATGAATCAAGGTAAGATGGTTGTGAAGAGACTTAATCCCCCTAGAAAAAGTTCATCCTCAAATAGGGATGTCAAGAAATTTTCTAGTGCCAAATCTTTATATTGCGGGGAATTTTGATGGAGCTCCAAATCTTGATGAGCCAACATTCGAGGTGGGCTCTAAAAA
>MU263344.1:0-22500 GCA_020310875.1 Ceratopteris richardii
AGATCCCAACCTACATATACATATTGGGTACCCCAACTATTTCTGACTAAGGGATCTATGCTCTGAGTCATAGAGCTAGTGCCATACTTGTGGCCTTCCTAACCATCACTCGAATCACATAAGCACCCGTCAATGCTCTCATGAAACCCATCTGTGTGATCCCAAACAATTGGTTTCCTTAGTAGTGTAGGAGAAATGCTTCACTACTTGCTCAAGTGATGCATGAGTGAAACTAGTCACTCTTTGGGTATTCCTGATAATACCCCATAGTCTCCTAATCCTACTATGAGACTGTTGTGAGGTGAGTAATCTTCATTACCTTGAAGATTTTCATAAATGTATCTCCCGTGCCTGTATGCAACTTCCTATAACCTATAGGATTTCTTGTGCACATTCCTAATGTATAAATCCATAGGATTATGTGTAGGGATCCTGTTACTACTGAAGTTGTCTTATGTAATCCTTCCCCTTAGCAATCCTATGGTCTAAATCCATAAGGATTATGTGTAGGGATCCTGTTACTACTGAAGTTGCCTTATGTATGATACTATGATGGTACTAAGTCCATCAAATACATGCTTAGAAGCATGCTAACACCTTAGTGATGTTTGCAGAAAAGGCATGTTACCATGCGATAAGATCTTACCTAAAGGTAAGTGCATATATAATGCCATGCGGTAGGAAAAATTCGACAGCATTTCCCTAGGAAATAGAATCCAAAAAAAAATTTAACCATAAGCTTAGTGGCACACAGGCCACCCAACAACATAGGGCTTGACAGACCCATGGCATGCACGCCATAAACTCATATATGGACTCCATAACCTGCAAAACATAAAAACAAATGCTAGCAACAATTCTCTGTGTTGCATAGCCATGTAGTTTCTGCAATCCTCTTTCTTGCAAACAATCAAAAAGTGTACATCTCGCCTATTGATCCATATTTTTAGAATTTAAACAATGATCAACATTTGATGTATGCAATCCAATCTATGCATGTACATACAAACATGCCATAACATAAAGTAAGATGCCTGAAAGCATAAAGCATACATCCTTGAATGATTTGGTATTGGAGTTGCATGCATCCAGTTCTTTTGATGAGCTCTGAGACCTCTGCACCTTCCTCCTTAGGTCCTAACATAAACTTTGAAGTGTTCGAAAACATCGGAGCACTCCCCAAAACATAAAGCATGTCAGATGATTACTAAAATAATGCAATTTTACCAAAAAAATGCATTTGTAATCCCTCCTTAGACTTGCAAAAACCATTTTAGGAGCTGAAAATAATCATAAAATGAGATATGTATCATGTGCAAGTGGCTCGAAGTGAAATTACTCAAATCGCCTTCCCGGTTTGAAAGATACGGCTCCCGAAAGATAGCTGCCAAAAACTGTTCAGACTTTGCAGAGCTGTACAGACCTGCAAAAATACATATTTTCCAAAATTTCTTCTCATAAATTGAAAGTAGAGCTTGTGCTCTTTTAAGAGCCATAGTACGTCCAATTTGGAGTTCTCTAGCCCAAGATATGGCCATTCCAAGTGGGACATGCTAAACTAGTGGACTGTTGGAGGGTTGGAAAGTGTGAAAATGTGATTTTGGGGTGCCCCAAAGCATTCTCATCCATGAAGCAAATGCTAAAATTCTCTTTATAACCTCAGAGAGTGATATATGAAGATTCTTGGGCCTATTTTCACCTTTCCAAATCCTCCCTTCGTGCATGCTAATTTGCTCCCCAAAAGAGGCCTAAATCAAGATTTTAACTTTCATGTAAAAACTTAAATGGGAGCTCTTAGCAATCTTCTAATCCACTAAATGTGATTTCTCTTGGATTTTCTAGTTCTCCATGGTAATATACACCATACTTCATGTATGTATACAATAATCCATGTGAAGCCTCTTAAATGATCTTTATTCTTACTCCCAAAAGTGGAGTTTGGCAAAATTTAAGGTGCCCGTTTGATGCCTTCATAATTGTCCTTCCCTCTTTGCATCGGTGTAAAAGTGGCGGTGTGGTAGCCCAACACGCAACACTTATAATGATTTTGGCATTTCTCTTAAAGAAACATCTAAAAGGCTGAGCGCCTTGGCTAAGTCGTGAGCCTTCCATCCTTCTCACCAGGGTTCAATCCCCATGGCCTGTGCGTGTGGAAATAAGCCAAGAAACGCTGCTCTGATACCAATTTTACATCGCAGGTCTAATCCTTTGCTTCAGCTTGCTCTGACCAACACACACATAGGGATTCGAGTTTGTTCACCACCCAGCCACATCCAAGCTTCTCTACATAAAGAGTCACTCCAATAAAAGGCTCTCTTGACTTTTTATTCTTCTGCCCCCCACTATATCATATGGAAAGATAACCATATGAATGTCATGTGACATCTTTCCACCAGGATGTGGAAAGTGTGGATGAAGGTGAAAAAGTTGTTTTGTCCTGATGTCAACATGTCTTCCAATAAAAGGTTTTTTTTGTAGGAATCTCCTTAGCTAGGGTGGCTCTCACACTGGAATGATGATCCATTAGCTATAAAAGAGCATAAGTGTTTCAAGACTGGATTTCAATCTTGTGTTAAAGGCATAATTTTGTACTAAGGTTTATTTGAAGAGTTGGGAGAAGACTAAGTGGGAAGAGCTTTTAAAGGCCACATCTTTTTGCATAAATAGAGCATGTTAATGAAAAGAGAGACTCTGATTTTTGTCGCCACCCATGGCCTCAGACGTTTTCTTGTTCCCTTGTTTCTATGTTCTTAGGGTTTCTTCTTTTATTTATGCGCATATCTGCTGTAGTGTGTGGCTCTTGATCGAGCAACTATGGCGACGTTCGTGTTCTCTCTCGCTATTTACTGTGTTGTCTCTCTGATCTATGGCGAAGGCTCTCGTGTGATGTCTGGGTGTTTTAGTTAGTTTTCTGTTCTTTGTAGCTAAGACGACGTACGTTCTCTCTGCGCTTCTCTCTCTTCACTGTTGCAGGGAGGCCAGTCCCTTCTGCAACACTTGGCGCCGTCTACGGACTACCCTCCTACAGCTCTACCGGTTGTGCTCCCTAACCCAAGGTGACTGCTTCAGCATGGGAACGGTGAAGCATCGAAACTTTGAAGTTCGATGACATTCAGCTCGATGTTCTTTCTAGCGTTCTGCTGCCCAGCAATGTTTAGTCCATGCAAATGCCGCAAGCTTCGTATCGGTCCGTCTGCTCGATATGTGTCCATCAATAATGTCGATCTTGCTTGTCGGACGCCACGTAAACATATGAAAAACTCCGATTAGTTCGAGCCGATCAATTGCGAATGGCCATAGCCTTGAGCGCAATGATTGTTGTGTACTTTGCTTCACAAGGGCACTACTGCTGTGCGATTTACTATCATATGTATTTACTATCATATGTAGTTGTCCTTGCAAATAGTATGGTTCTCAATGGTCTTCTATTCCGATGCATGCGCCAATGGTGGAGGGCATTTGGCTCTGCGGAGCAACGTCGTATCATACTATTGCACTTTTCTTTCTGCTAATATACATTCCACATAACACAATTGACTGCACACCTTTCAATTCCCTGTATGGTGCGCCACTTCAACAGTCGTAAATGGTCAGATGGGTCGTTCCTTTTATGGTTTAATCCAGATTTGGAGTGTGCAGATTTATTTGGATTGATTCAGGTTGTGTCGTTCATTCTTGCTACCCATATATGTGACTACATTAGCCTTCCAAGACTCCCGTGGTTTCCGCAATATGCACACAGATGTATTATGGAGGGTATCTTGTTTATGTGCTCCATTTTTAGTGCCTTGCGCATGTGACGTTTGCATTTTCTGCACCTTGCGTGGCATGTTACTTGAACATGGAACATTGAGGTATAGGCCATTATTTGTGCATGTAAGTTTTGCAAACTTGTTGCGGTTATTTTTATATATTTATTTGAGGATAGATGTCATTATTTCTTGTCATGTGACATATATGTTTTATTTGACCGTTTCATGAACCTCCTGTATGATTGCTTTCCCTCCTCCTCTTGAGTATTATAGTATATGAGTTGCGCTTTCGAATCGTGCCATGCGTATGATGTTGTTGGGGGTACTATTGGTTCCATATTAGCATGTTAGGAATTCTTGGGCATAATGATCGATACGTGATGTATGTATCCACTTGCAGAGATGTTCCTCCTCCTTTCTTTTGTGATATGTTTGGCATTTTTATTCTTTATGTTGACAACATTCACTTTACTTTTACGGGTTCTAAAAGATGAATTCAAAGTTAGCTTGCATTTTTCATGGAATTCAGCGTGTGTATCTGATGGAGGCCCTTAATGTTTGAAAGTAATGTTGTCAAGATGGTGTTCGGCATGAAGCAACCTGAAGCTAGTGGAACCATTGATCTTTTCAACAATTATCTTATATGCGTCTTACATTTGACACATATTTCATTGTGTTCTTTATTATAATTTCATTTCATTTATGCATATAGGAGGGCAAGATCATGGGTTATGTGAGTGGTAGTTGTGAACCTTGGATTGAGTTCCAGGCACTTCGCTTTGCCTCTCACATTGCTTATGGTTTTGGACATGTTATGAGCTTTATTTGCATTCCATACCATGGTCTAACCATGCACTTTGGTTTGCAAGTATTGTTCATAAGGGTAGAGCATAATTGTGTTTGCACATACAACTTTGGATTGAGAGGTTGCTATGACATTGGACTATTCTATTCCAAGAACGATGCTACCACTTTGGCATTAGAAAATGTATATGAGGATTGTATATGGTTTGGGTTCTTATCTTTAGACTTTGGTTGGATTTGTGTTGGCCTTGATGTGAAGGCTTGAATTGATATTCTTGATGTATTTAATCTTGGTGAGTGTGATGGAACCGGTGTCTTCGGGCATGAGTTATGGAAACCCTATCACATGAAAATTAGTATCCTATATTTTGGCTTGTTGCATGAAATATGATCAGTCTGAATGAGGAAGTATGATGTGAGTGCGAGGTAGCGTTAAGTCGGCAGAAGCACTCCTTTGTGTTGTTTTGGTAATGAGCGAGTGTGAGGTAGCGTTAAGTCGGCAGAAACACTCCATGTAGATAGTGAATGTGAGGTAGCTCGATTCGGCAGAAGCATTCACTGATTTTCTTTGTTGTATGTTCTGAGTGATGGATGATGTCGGATATGGGATACATACTTCATGTGTGGAGGCTCACGGATTGAAACACTCTTCAAGATTAGGTGTATTCCTTTGGTTGAATGACATGTTGTATAAAGGTTTTCAACCTATAAATGGTTTCAGGTAATTTTCATCTTGTGAGGGGGTATCACTTACCAAGGGATGTGGAAGTTCAAGTCCACCGTGCGTGCCAGTGTTAAAGGCATAATTTTGTACTAAGGTTTATTTGAAGAGTTGGGAGAAGACTAAGTGGGAAGAGCTTTTAAAGGCCACATCTTTTTGTATAAATAGAGCATGTTAATGAAAAGAGAGACTCTGATTTTTGTCGCCACCCATGGCCTCAGACGTTTTCTTGTTCCCTTGTTTCTATGTTCTTAGGGTTTCTTCTTTTATTTATGCGCATATCTGCTGTAGTGTGTGGCTCTTGATCGAGCAACTATGGCGACGTTCGTGTTCTCTCTCGCTATTTACTGTGTTGTCTCTCTGATCTATGGCGAAGGCTCTCGTGTGATGTTGTCTGGGTGTTTTAGTTAGTTTTCTGTTCTTTGTAGCTAAGACGACGTACGTTCTCTCTGCGCTTCTCTCTCTTCACTGTTGCAGGGAGGCCAGTCCCTTCTGCAACACTTGGAACAACTTCCTGGCTCAAGACAATCTTCTTTCTGACAATAATATTGATGGTTTGCCTAACCTCACTACTGGTTGTAAACAAGTCTTGAAGAAGAAAAAAGAGCTGCTAGGGAAAAAGCTGGTCAACTGCTTTGACAAAGCTACCAAGATGGAAGATGTCACCAAGGTCATACTCCAAAATTTCAAGAGGAGCAAAGGATCTATTGACGAGATCAAGGACAAGCTTAATCAGAGATGGAAAGTTAACTGGTCTTCCTCTCAGTGGAGATATCGTTTCAAGTGCTTGTGGGCCTTTCCCAAATGCAACAAGCATTCTCTATTACAATGGCTCATCATACATAATGGTTTGTGGGTTGGAAAGAGAGCTCAAAAGATTAGTACTAATGCAGGATGTTTTATACATTGTGGCAAGGTGGAAGATTTACCCCATTTCTTCATGGACTGTGTGATTGCCAAGAAGTTTTGGCAAGTTCTCAATAATGTCATTACCCTCAGGAAGAGGGGGCCTCTTACTGCCTCTGAAGTTTTGCTTGGCTGCTGCTTGGACTTGGACCTGGTTCTTTGGAATGTTTGGAGGGGCTGCATCTTATGGCAAATATGGAGGTGCAGGAACCTTGCTGTCTTCAGCTCCCAATGGAACCTGAACTCTGTTCTCCTCAGTCTTTGTAAAGAATCGTATTTCTCGGGCCTGGATGCCATTTATGCCATTAGAGAGTGCCCAACTAGATATTTTACCAAGCATAAAATCTTATCCTGGGTCCCTAGCTCGAGATGGAAATCATTGCTCTTAGAGCTATACTCCCTTGGGAGATATCTCATGGTTTGTAATCTGTAGTCTCTTTTAGAGGAGTGTTGAGGTGCATATCTTGCCCCTTGTGCAATGTATACTTTCTTGCATTAATTTATCTTTTCCTTATTCTCTCGGAAAAAAAATAAAAATCTTAAGAATTTCTTTGAATGCTTGTGTTTATACATTTTCCACACCTAATATTTATGCAAAGTTCAAAGAAAGAATTACATAGAAAGATGTCCTTGGGTAGAAAGATGTCCTTGGGCATTAATGTCTTCATAGAAAGAGGTCCTTGGATCTATACGTCTTCGATTGTAATGCCCGCCGTGGAAAAAAAACTAATGGAGGATTCCTTATTACATTGCACTCCCGGATACCAACTTACCAAGGATATTTTTCTTTTTCAATGTTCAACTTGACCACCATTCCTACAGAGTTCACGATCAGCTACCGGTCCGGCTCATACTTCCCACTTGCACAGAACGCGTGTTACCTCCCATCCCCCCCTTTTTCTCTCTGTGGTGTACGCAGACATTCGTATCAGGAGTTTGCAGATCCGCGGAGATGAAGGTGCAGTGCGATTTCTGCGAGAAAGCGCAAGCAACAGTTTGGTGCTGCGCAGATGAGGCGTCGCTCTGCGCGGAATGCGATTCTCGTGTGCACGCAGCAAATAAACTGGCCGGCAAACATCAACGTGTGTCCCTCCTTTATTCTGGCACCGAGGATCTACCTTACTGTGACATTTGTCAGGTTTCTTTCCTTTCTTTGTCTGCTCAGGGCGTCCCTCCCCTCGGATACTTTCTCGTCTTCCTTGCGCATAAGTTAAAAAAAAAAGTTTCCTTGCTGTTGTCTCTGTCGTCGGGGTGGCTGCCACCCAAAGGTCGTATATCTGCTGAGATTGATGATATGCAGCAGGGGTATCATCCAAATGATGTATCATTTCACATGCGTGATTGGTGATTCTGCGTATTTTTTATATCTACACGATGAGATGCCATTGATAGTGTACTGCACATTGAATGTGTTGATACAGTCTATGCGATTTTGCGCATACGCAAAAAATCCTACCATCTTCTTTCAACATCCCAACCTTACGGGAAAATACAGCAGTCAGTGTTTTGTCAAAATCGGATAAAATTCTACAAACTCTCGTACAATCCTTCTTCGAAGTATTCGTCGAAATGATCACGTATCTGATTGAAATTTGATAGCAAATCTCTTAGTAGATATTTAGCAGTATGGAGCGCCTGTTCTGTTGGTTTTGAAAATCAATAACCACAATAAAGTAAATCATTCAGTTTCGATGTTTGGGATTTAAGCAAGTGTTTTTTTATTGATTCAGATTTTGTATAACAATTTCAGGAAAAAAACGGATATTTCTTTTGTCTTGAAGATCGCGCAGTACTTTGCCGGAACTGTGACTACTCCATTCATTCAAAAAATGCACTAACAGGTAAGCATAAGCGATACTTGATCACTGGTCTGCGGGTGGGACTTCAAGCACTTGCATCAAACGAGCCATCAGATAACATTCATACGTTATCAACGTTGCATTTAACCACACAGCTCAGTCCATTAGCTTCTTCTGCAACTCAAGGAAGTCAGCTTAGCTCTCCCAGAAACATTCGGCCACAGAAGGCACCAAGAGTACAGGGCAAGCCCATGACAAGCACAGCTCTTGCCCCTCAAGAGGCCTCATCAGCATTTATGAATGGGGGGAAGGAAAATGCTTCAGATCATGCACTCTTGGCTCCTTCAGTTAATGGAGAACAGCTACAGGAACAGCAAAATCCAGTGATGACTTTATCAGAGCATAATTTACAGTGTATACCCTCCTCAGAGATGCAACTTACTAGGATTGTTTGCCCATTGTCAGTATCAGTATGTCAATCATCATCCTTCAGCCGGCAGTTTGATGTAAATGGTGGTAAACAGCTTCCACAGTGGGGTATGTATACTGATACAAAGGGAAGTATCCGAGATTGTAGTGCTCAGAGGGCTGGTGGTGGAAGTATGAGGAAAAGTGGCGTTTCAGAGTTTTGGGCCGAGTCAGTACCGGGGGTGGAAAGTTGATGAACTTCTCAACCTTCCTGAAGTGGATGCAATGTATAACTTCAGCGACTCTTGTTTCCAAAAGGTAGATCGATTTCCTATTTTTATTGGATTGATGTTTTTTCTTTGCCAGTGTTTTCATGTTCTCTACACGTTGCACACATCGTGAGTTTAAGATTTTTTTTCGTCAAAATGCAGACAGATGCAACATCAGATGTTGACTGGGCTACAGATTTCAATGCAAGTGATAACAGTGAGGGCATGGCTGAAGCAGCAGTTGGGGAGGTGCCATCAACTCTTCTCCACCTACAGCATCTGGTCTCCCTCGCTGACAAAGTCCTGGGGTTTTGGGAAGTTTCTGAGGGAGGCAGATCTGGACTTCTGCTTGCATTGTGATGACCACTTAGTTGTTCCAGATATAGGAGGGGTTTTCATCACCAAAAAAATTGTCACCTTCATCTTTACCTCAGAAACGTAGGAGAACCGTCTTTGAGTTTTACTAGATATTATTTTACTTGTTCTTCTGGTTATGCACAATATGATATGGATGATTTGTGTGATATGCACCTGCGGCTCTGTCTTAGTAATGAGCACACTCTTCACTACCACAAGCAGGGCAGCAGAAGAGCAAGAAGCAGATAGAAATGGTGGATGATGTTTGGGCTTTGCAGGAGGTGAAGTATTTAGTGTGATCAATAGGTTACTTCAACAACATCCAGGAGCTTACATGTGATAAATCTCAGCAGGGTATGCTATTGCTGTGAGGAAACTGGGGGCTAATCCTCTATCAATAAAGAATTGTTTTCTGAGTTGGGCCGAAAAAGGATGACTGTTGTTTCAGGTTGAAGATGCTGATGAGAATGAAGTTGGAGTATACTGCTTGATATGCCTCATTCTTTTCTTATAACTTTGGTACCAGAATTGACATGTTCTGTGTCATTTGTTCTAGAAGGTAAGATGCTTAAGATGTTGAATATGGCATGACCATTGTTGTTACTGGTTTGAGATATACTGATGGTGAGCATGGAGGACAATATTGTGTCAGATGCATTATTTTAGGATTAACACCATTGTTTATTTTCCATGAGTGCGTACCTTGCCTCACCACCTTTTTATTTACTGTGATTGTGATGGATTGATAAGTATTGTTAAGTGTGATGATGTTGGCGACAGTGTGGAGCGATTGGATGTGCCTTTAGCTACTGTTACTGTTTGTTTCTTTGCTTTCTTTTATTTGTTTGGCTGTGTTCTTGAATCTGGAACTCCTGTATCCTTTGCTGCTGTTTTACTTCTGTTTTTGTTCTTCCTACTATATTTATGTCCCCTTTCTTCGTGTATTTGACTTTCTGTTCTGCATCTACATTGTTCCATTTAGCTACTGTTACTGTTTATTCCTTTGCTTTCTTTTATTCTGTTTGGGCAGTGTTCTTGAATCTGGAACTCCTATATCCTTTTGCTGCTGTTCTACTTCTGTTTTTGTTCTTCCGACCATATTTATGTTCCCTTTCCTCATGTATTTCACTTTCTCTTCTGCTTCGCTTTTGTTTTCTCTCTGGGAATTGATTGCTTCTCTCCTTTAATCCTCTCCACTTTCCAGCCCATTCCTTGTTCTTTGTTTTTCTCCTTCTGTCACACTAACTCCCCTCTTCCCTTTCCCTCTTTTTCATGTATTAGATTTTCTCTTGTAGGTACTTCGCTTCTAATATTAGTGTGGTCTAGGTTATAGTCATATGACGTGTACTGCTACATCAATAACGTTGGGCAAGCATTCCAATATTTTACTATTAGCGGACAAGTATTCTGTAATAGTAGCAATGGCATATGTTGGCAAACTATTTCATTGGTATTGGCATGGAGTTCAAACTGATTGCATGTGACTCTTGAGTATTGGAACTAGTGTTTTAGGACTGGCAGTACTAGTAAGTAGTGTTGTACTAGCATTGGCTAGCTTGGAATGGGTTTTCGTATTGATGATTTTAATTGCACAGGTGTTAGTAGTATTGGTTGTAGTTCCCTGGATCGCTCACATAAGAAGCTAATGATATAAGATTCAGGGGTTTAAAGAAGGGTACATAGCTAATTATGGTTTCCTGTTTATGGGCGAGGGACCTAAACAAGCCTTTTCCTAGTACTGATAAAGACTGAACTTTGGGGTTCGCATTACTATTGGGTTTCCTTGTCTATGGGAGAGGGACCCAAACAGCCTCTTCCTAGTATTTACAGAGAAAACTTATGAGAGGGGTTAGCATCACACCATGTTTTCTCCTTCTATGGCCCTTTGATATCTTTAAGAACTGGTTTCCTATTGTATGATCCTTTTTTTTGTGGATAATGGTTGGTGTTCAATTTACAAGATGGATTGTGAAGATGAAGAACAACTATTATATTCTCTTTTCTATGATCATGTTGTTATCCACTAAGATTAGGTAATATGCTTCATTACATGGTTGGTTATGCAGAGTAGGATCTCTACAAATCTAGTTTCTTCGCTACTACCTACATGATTGGTATCAGGTTGCTTACAATGAAAATGGACTATAATAATTTTGTTTTGAGGATAGTGTCGAGATATCAAGATTAATATGTGGTGATCAAGGATATCATGTACCACCTTTATCGTCTTTGACATGTGTAGTGGTTACACCGATATATTTTAGTGATACTTTCATCGAGCTCACCAGATTTATCCACCAAGAGTGATGGCACTTTTGTTTCTTTCCAAATCACTCATTCATGGACATTAGAGTTTTCTTTATGTAGTGGAATTTGTTGAAGTTTGAGGTCTGCGGAAGCACGCGAACAACACAAGGAAGAAGAAGAAGCTTGGAGCATAACACACAATATTGAATGTATTACCACTAGAATGTACAAAGATAAGTGACCCGTTAGGGCTATCGGCATATATACAAGCCGAGGGAAAAAACCTCTAAAGAGGGAAAAAAGTGCCCCAGTGGTCCTAGTGTGTTCACACACATCACTACCTAAATATATCAACAAATCCTCCCTGGGAGTAATGCGGTGAACAAGGAGGTTAGCATTCAAGTACAAGGAAGTTCCAAGCTATGTGGAATCAATCCACAAAAGGAAGTAGCTCAAAGCTTTGTTGAAAGCTTCAAACTTCTCCTTAGGCAGAGCCTTTGTGAAAAGTTTTGCAATGTTCTCTTGTGTGGGCATGTATGCCAAACTAATCTCTCCAGCAGAGAACCTTTTCCCTAATATAATGATGAGAACCTTTCCCTAACATAATGATAGTGCACCTCAATGTGCTTAGTGCGAGCATGGAACATAGGGTTCCTTGCAACTACCAATGTGCTCTGTTTGTCATTGAAGATGGTGGTGGCAGAAGACTGACCAACACCCAAATCAGCCATAAGGTGTCCTGAGCCACACACACTCAACAACCACTGTGAAATGCATCTCCAACATCATGAAGACTCAATCATAAACCTATCTCCATAGGAGTGGCAATAGGTTTGTAGTCTTCAAGGCTAAGACACTGTAATAATGTGTTAATATATTTTGTTTGACACAAATCTATTCCGCCATCAACTTGCATAAACTGAATGCCCAAATAATGATGCAAATGCCCCAAATTTGACATCTCAAAGGAGGCATGCAGGTCAGCCTTAAAATCAGAAATATGTTTCTCATGAGGGACCAGTGAGCAGCATGTCATCAACATACACAACAAGGATTAGAAGCACATCATTTGCACACTTAACATATAAGGCGCTCTCAGTTGGAAAGATTTTCAAAACCATGTGCAATAAAGTAGGCATGTATCTTTTCATACCAAGCACATGGTGCTTGCTTTAAACCATATAATGCCTTTTTCAACCTCCACACTTGGTTTTCATGCCTAACACATAGAAAACCAAGAGGATTCTCTACTCATCATGAACATGACATCCAAGCAAGTTAAAGATGATGAACATCGTTTCTATATTGATTCTAGTTATTCCAATCATGTGGCTGGAAATGTAGCATTGCTATCTGATCTTGAAGAACCCAAAGGGAAGCATGAAGTACACGACAGGTGATGACATTAAACACTATTTCAAGAAATTGGAAATATCAAAGCTTCTGATGGTAATATGAACATCTTAAGTAAGGTTTTATATGTACCAACCATAACAAAAAACCTAATCAATGTTGGACAAATTGTTGAGAAAGGCTTACAGGTAAGATTCACAAGGCATGGGGCATATGTGGAAGACCCTCAACAAGGCTTCAAGAGGATTGCAAAAGGTGAGAAATCTGGTAGACTCTTTACATTTGAGATTGAAGACACCAAAACGTAACACTCTTCAATTACAAAGATCAAACTCTATCTGAACTAGAGATATGACACAAAAAGCTAGGTCATATAGGAGAAAGGACACTCAAGCAAATATGTAGGGATCAGAGTGTGCTTGGCATTCCAAATGTGTCCAAGCAACACATGCTATACAAGTATGGAGCATGCTAATTTGGCAAAGCTCACAAGCAACCATTCAACAAAGTGGGGTCCTAACAAAGATCCATCAATCTCAGGTTCAAGTTACTATGTTCCATTTATAGATGATTATACTAGATGGAAAATCCTTTACTTCATGAAGCATAAGGATGAAGTATTTACATGTTTCAAAAGTATTTGGCATTGGTTTAGAGCCAAACAGGTATGATCTTGAAGAGGATCAGAACTGATGGAGGTGGTGAGTATTTCTCACATGAATTTGATTCATTCTTATAGGACAGAGTATAAAAAGAGAGGTCACAACAAGATATACTCCTAAACTAAATGGAGTGGCAGAGAGAAGGAACAGGTTGATAGTAGAAGCTGCAAGATCAATGTTGAATGAGAAGAGGCCGTTTCCACAGCTATGGATAGAGGCCGTTTCCACAGCTACATATATGGTTATCAGGCTCCCATCCAAGTCCTTAGATGGAATGATACCCTATGAAGCATGGAATGGCAAGAGGCCCGCATTGGACCATTGCAAAATCTTTGGGTGCATAGCTTATGCACATATACCCTCACAGATTAGAGGGAAGCTTGACCCTAAAGTTGAAAAGTGTATATTTATTGGCTATGACCAAAACTAGAAGGGTTATAGGCTATATAATCACACTAACAAAGGATTTATAGTTAGTAGGGATGTAGTGTTTGATGAAAATAATTCATGGTTTGAAGATGATTGCAGGAAGATCAAGTTACCCTATGATTTGGAAAAATGACTTTCCAACTCTCACTCAAGAAGATCAACAATTACCAGAAGATACCAATTCAGAGGATGAAGAGCAGATTGACTTCAAGGCTTGGAAGTCAAGAGATAAGACTAAATTCAAGCAATTGGAAGACGTTCTAGAGTCCTCCAATCAAGCACTCAGGAGATCTCAAAGGGAGAGTAAAAAGCCCATAAGGTATGGCTTTGACACATTATTAGTCATCAAGCATTCTGTGTATATCACTAAAGACTCTATGACAGAAGAACCTTCTTCATATCAAGAGGCCAATAAGAAGGAGGAATGGAGAAAAGCCATGCAGGAAGAAGTTGAAACAATTCATGAGAACAATACTTGGGAGTTGGTTCCGAAGAAGCCAAGCATGAAGGTAATAGGATCCAGGTGGATATATAAAATCAAGAAAAATTCAGATGGTTCTTTAAACAAGTACAAGGCAAGGTTAGTGGCAAAGGGGTTTGCTCAAACCCATGGAGTGGACTGTGAAGAAACTTTTTCACCCTGTGGCTAAGATGCCAACAGTTAGGGTTTTGGTAAGCATTACTGCTTCCAAGAATTGGAACCTATATCAGTTAGATGTTAAGAATGCATTCCTAAATGGATGGATCTAAGAAGAAGTATACAGGGCCGCTCAACCACCAGGGTATGAAGATAAGGATAAACCAAGGTTTGTATGCAAGCTAAGGAAGGCACTCTATGGCCTAAAGCAAGCTCCTAGAGCTTAGAACCATAGGCTTGTTACTTATTTGCAGGATCAAAGTTTTGTGGCTAGCAAAGAAGATTCTTCTTTGTTTATAAAGAAGACCAACTCAAAAATTATCTACTTATGTATCTATGTGGATGACATTATCATTATAGGGAATGATGCTAATGCCATCAAGCAGGTTAAAGTTCAACTAATGGAAGAATTTAAAATCAGTGATCTTGGTTTGTTAACATATTTCTTGGTTTAGAACTTGTGTATATGGATTTTGGAGTGTTTATTACTCAGACAAAGTATATTAATGATATGTTGGTAAAATTCAAGATGGAGAACACCAAAATTGCAAGTACACCTATGGAGCTCAATCATAAGCTTAGTTCTCATGAAGGAGAACTTCTTGAGGATGTTACAGGTTATCAAAGACTTGTTGGGAGTCTCAACTATGCAACCCTAACAAGAGTAGACATTGCATATGGAGTAAGTACATTAAGCCAATTTATGCATGCGCCAAGAAAGCCTCACATGGAAGCTTCCAAGAGGATGCCAAAGTATCTAAAGGGTACCATAAATGAAGGGTTGTTTTACCCCTTCACTTTTGACTTGGACATAAATATGTATTCTGATGTAGATTGGGCTGGCTCCAAGGATGATAGGAGGAGCACCTCAAGATACTTGTCTTTTGTAGGTTCAAAGCTTATATCATGGTCATCTAAGATGCAACCAACTATGGCATTGTCATCTACAGAGGTAGAGGATAGATGCCTAGGAAATGAAACTCAAGAGGCTATGTGGCTCAAGCAACTCTACACAGATTTGGGATTACACTCTTACACTCCAATAATTTTTGGAGACAACACTAGCTCACTTCACTTGGTTGCTAATCCTATATATCATGCAAGGACTAAGCACATTGAAGTGCACTATCATTATGTAAGGGAGAAATTTCTTAGCAAGGACATTCAATTTTCCTATGTATCAACTCATTTACAATGTGGAGATATACTCACAAAGTCTTTGGATGAAACCAAGATGAATAGGTTCAAATTGATGATTGGTTTGTAGGAAATCAAAGAGGAATGAAGAAAAAGCATGTTAGACTTGAAGTGGAGCTGTTGGTGCAAGAGAACCCAAGCCCACATACTTGGATGATTAGTATATTTCTCATGGAACCTTATATGATCAATCTCTTGTAAAATCAACTACATTTACCTTTGTAAAAGAATCTTACTTCCACGAGGAGTTAGGAAGCATCAAATCTTGATCCATTTGGTAGTTTATTCATGAGAGAATATATCCTATAGTTTAGGATTTACTTTTAGTCGAACTTTTTATTTTAATTCAAAAGATTGGATCCAAAGTCAACTATAAAAGAGGATCAAATGACTCACGTGATGTACTGATTTTGGGAGAACAATTGAGAGGGATCCTATGTGATTTGTGAGCTCACTTCATAGCTCAAACACTCCCCTCACATTGTGCAATAGATTATTGCCAATGACATTGTAATTTTATGTGATCTAATACATAAATTTTCATTACGTCATTGCTTCACTTCTCTGCCATGACTACAACAATACAATGATCTTCTCAAAGCTTGTTCTTAGTGTATGATTGATAATTTTTTGTGATTTAAAGAATCATATATTCAGTATACTGTCTATTATATAGCTACAAAATCTCATCATCATTGGTTCTCTCAATCATGAGATATTATCATATCTTTACTCTTTGGTATGTACTCTGATGCATCCCGAAAATGTCGGGGCACTCCTATGATTTGCTAAACATCATACTCAGCGTGTAGTTCATCATTTTTATTGAAATCACTCATGATTGGTAGCTGTCTAAGTTAATTCGACACCATCAAAAGGAATTAGGCTAATTGCTACTATGCTCAAAGCACTATTCATTATATTGAATATGTGTAGAGACTAAAATAGCAAGTCTATGACCTTGGATCAATTTCCTACCTATTTGTTTTGATCCATTGGTCAGTGGATCATGTTCCAAACAACATAGGTGATTAGTTATGATCAATAGAAAGCTAAAGAGGCCCACTACACTCTCCAACACTTGTCCTGGCTGGTGTGAAGCAGGTTTAAGCAACACCACTTCATCTCTGAAGACTATCCACCATCTCCTCCAACAACAACTTCTAGAAGAGTTTTGGTTCCAAAATTGTTAGCAATTTTTTTCATTTCAATAACATTATTGTCAAGAACATTTAAATCCAAGCATAGATAAGAAATGAAGAAGTGGATCTCTTGGATGAGGAAGACAAAACTTTGTTCTTCATAATGTTTGAATCAAATGTTGTGGAAAACTCTGAGTTCTAATGCTCTTCCAAATGGGATAATAAGCTTTCTCCCAATCATGCCATCTAGACAAATTGAGCTTGATGCAACCAATTCGGGCAATATGTTACGGGGTGTTGAAACATTAAACCATAGGACACTTTTCTCTCTAAAGATTTGAAGATGATTTGCTTTTTGACAAAAACCAAGTTTAATACTTACAAATCCAATGTGAATAATGCAAAGAATTCCTTAACCATTGACGTGGAATGGTTGTTTGCTACATTTTCTATAAACATGAGTGATTCAAACAAGCGTTCTAACACAAAATTATGTGTCAAAACTAAGGTTGTAGGTCTACAAGAGAAAACAATTGATCCTAAGAAATTTATAAAAAATTGTGGGAATTTGTTTAGGCATTTCTGAAATATCAATGAAGGAAGACCAAAGATACTAATAATTGCAAAGATCCTATCATGTGGCTTGAACAAGGTATGTAGTATATGTTCTAAAGTTGTTGTATCTTTTTTCTAGCTTCAAAATCCAAAGGAGGACCCTTCATGTGCTTTTTAATGTGGATGATTGATGTTGTTATCCTAGAAATGTAAGAAACTTTATTTAATGAATTGATGACTGAAGTTGCAAAAACCTTGGCATCAAATAATGAATCTTTTCTACTTCCAAGTTTAAGTGAGTAACCTATCCCAAATGTTATTGAAGATATTTTCAAAAACATGCCGACTAGTGATTGTTCAAATAGTAAATCTTCTTTCAAAACTTCAACAAACAAAGGAAAAAGGGTGAGACAATTAAGAGGAGCTATGGAAGATACTTCATGTATTTCTAAAGCTCTAGATTTTGAGGTAATATGCAATCCACAATTTAATTTTTTGGAAACCTAAAGAACAAAACGTATGTAAATTTATTCATGTTAAGCTTTTAAATAAAGCTTATGATATCTTACAACCAAGAATGGTGCTAGAGAAAATTTTTCTTGAAAATAATTTAATGAAACCTATATTTAGACATATTACTTTTGGTTGGAAACTTAATCATGCTATAAAAAAATTTATTTTTTCTACAAATGATAAAATCAATGAAAGATTTTTTGAAACTAGGTGTGATTGTACTAAATATACTAGATTTAAACCATTCTTAAGTCACTTCACCCTTCCCATTGACAGATTGAATCTGCTATGTTTACATAAAGCATTCTATTAAATTCCCATTGTTTTTAGGATTTTGGCAGAACAAAAAATGCGTTATTCTTGCACATGCGCACACTTGGAACTTCATATGCAAGCCAACTCAGGTATATGAACTTCAGGTTCATGTATTTTTTCATTTAAGTATAAACAAAACATTTTCATGTTCACATTTGCACATTGTTTGACTTTATTTTTGTACATCTGCATACATGTAACAACAGAAAAAGAAGATTCATCACGTATATTTCAAGAGAAGGCGAGATAGAAGGGATTCTTCAAGAACTGCATTCTTACATTTCTCTTCTTTCTATTGATTTTGAGTTAAACAGTATGACATCAAATTTTGAAGAACAATGAATTTGGAAGATTATATGATTAGTTTAATCATGGAGAGTTGGTTTGGGGTATTGATTATTCTCTAGAAGGGATTGAGCTTGTCATGTTGCTTTGCATATACCGAAATCAAGGAACTCTCTAATGGCTTCTACATCTAAGATTTAGTCTTGGTGAAGCTTGTTGGAGCAAAGCAATCCCTAACTGGTGTTATGAAGAACTTGAAGCAAGTTAGGATTCAAAATGAAGCCAAAGAAGTCATTGAAGAAAGTGAAGAGATCTCAAAAATTTGGCTTGTATACATATGTACATTACAAATGAAAATTCTTATACTATGAGTATAGATGATCATTAGAATGATAAGGAGTAATGTAATA
This sequence comes from Ceratopteris richardii, assembly GCA_020310875.1. Lineage (NCBI taxonomy): Eukaryota > Viridiplantae > Streptophyta > Polypodiopsida > Polypodiales > Pteridaceae > Ceratopteris > Ceratopteris richardii. The sequence goes on from MU263344.1 coordinate 18,762, forward strand.
GACACGGGATGAGTCTAGAATCATATGTATATAAGTCAATAATGTAAAGAAATAGGAGAGAGAGTCATTAGAAGCCAAGTGTCCATGATATAGATGTGTAGAGAGTTATCTTTCTGAGTTAGCATCAAGTCTTTCTCTGATTTCTCTTAGGCTGATCAAGTGGATCAAGAAATCTTATGTACACATCTAATCTAGAAGCTAATCAAGCTATGTTCAAAGTTTCATGGTCTAATTCCTTTCAGGTTGTGTGTATGATCAATAGGAACATGTATATGCAAAGTCTACAAGTAGGCCTCTCAGAGTAGCGCATTTTTTCGTGACATTGTTTTGCTTGAATCTCAGTGCACAGTGTAAAGTTTTTGATGAATGAGCATTCAAAATTTAAGTTATAAGGTAAGGAAGTTATGGCTAAAAGCATTTAGCAAAATGGGACTTGTACTCTGAGAAATCAACCTTAGAAGTTGACTATGTCAAATTCACTTGTTCAAGAAGACAGTTTCTGACATACCTTTGATCTTAATGATCAAATCAGAGTTTTAATGATTCTTTTGAAGGTCTAATGGATGATGTAATTGCGCAAAGGTAGCTTGGAGATATGTGCATTATTAGATTGAAGAAATTTGAAGTTATGTACAAGTAATGAAGTTAAATTTTGAAGCAGACTTCTTGAAGAAGAAGAAATTTCACTCAGAGAAGTGATTGTGAATGATTTTGTAAATCAAGGTAACATTTGTGTAAATTTTGGTCTATGATTGATATAGAGGTGTTCTTAAATCAATATAGATCAAGGCTTTGGATATTTAGAGGTCTCCAACAGTGGTATCAGAGCAAGCGGTGCAATATAAAGTCAAGGAAAGAGCATTGGAAGTCTCGACTGTTGCAAACATTGAAGTTTATTCTAATTGAAGGTGGAAAAGATCAAATTCTTGAAGACAACGTGAAGAAGTGTGAAGATTGAGCTCGAAAGGATCTGAAAGACTAAAGCTTTACATTAAAGGTACAAAGTATATTCATTTATCCTAACATTTGCAGAAGACAAAGATCAAAGATGGGAGAAAGCTTGCAGATTGATAAGCTAGATAGGGAGAACTATCTTGCTTGGTCCATGAGGATGGAGGCACACCTCATGAGCAAAGACTTGATGGCATTCATCACAGGAGAAGAAGAAAAGCCTGAGTTTGAAGATCCTATGTTCCAACTAGGGAAGAGCTTGCATATTTGAAGAACTGGATGAAGAAGGATGCTCAAGCTAGGAGCATCATTTACATGGCTGTAAATGATTATCTTCTACCTCATATTAGAGGATTAGAAAGTGCAACAGATGTGTGGAATGCTTTGGAAGAGCATTTTCAAAATACAACTAAGTCAAGGAAGTCTTCATTATGGGCTGAGTTCACAACCTTCAAGACAAAGAGCTCACAATCAATTTCTAATTATGTGGCAAGAATGAAGGATATTGCAGATAACTTGGGAGCATTAGATGAAGATATTGAAGAGGATAAGTTGGTGAGAAAAATACTTACAGGTTTGAGAGGATATGAGAAATGAAAACCTTTCATATTGTCCATAGAATTTTCATTAGATCACTTTACTCCTGATCTTAATCAATTGCTAGGATACATGCTAACTTTTGAGCAGGACATTAAGGGAGATAATGATAGGAGTGCAAGTCAAGCTATATACTCCAAGGATAAGAAAAAGAATGGCAAAGGAAAGCAGTCAACTGATGATGAAGGATCTTCAAGCCAAGTTAATTTCACAAGAGGAAAGATGAACTCAAGAGGTAAAGGAAGAGGAGGTAAGAATAAAGATAATGTTAGAGCTTGTTGGATTTGTGGCTGAACAAATCATTTGGCAAATGATTGTTGGTATAACAATCAAAATGGTGGAAGTCATAATCAGAGTTTCAATCAAAGAGGTAGAGGAGGTAGAAATCAAAGAGGTAACTTCAGAGGAAGAGGTGGTAGGACCTCATATGCTAGAGGAGGTGGAAGAAGCTTTCAACCTCAGTCCTACAATAATAACTATTATATTTATGCATCAGATCAGAAGGATGAAATGACTCTCATCTTGAATGCAACACATGAAGCAATAGGAGAAGATCAAAGGGTATTCTATATTGACTCAAGATGTAGTAATCATCTGAGTGGCAACATAACATTGATGACTGATATGGAAGCAAAGGTGAGTGGACATACAATTCAAAAAAGAGATAACACTAAGCATAAAGTGGAAAGCATTGGATCAGTGAAGACAAAGAATGGAAGCACACTCTTAAGCAAGGTACTTTATGTTCCTCCTATTCCTAAAAACTCGATAAGTGTAGGACAAATTGTGGAGAAAGGATATCAAGTCAGATTCAAAAATAATGGTGTTTATGTGCAAGATCCAAATCAGTGATATAGAAGCATTATTACAGGTCAAAAAGAAGGAAGACTTTTTACTCTCAAGGTCCAAGGTAATGTGGGACATGCATTGTTTACTTATGGAATTCAAAAGATGTCCAATTTAGACCTATGGCATAAAGGGTTAGGTCATTTCAATGAGAGAGCCATAAAAGAAATGTCAAAGAATGATGTAGTTCTTGGATTTCCAAATGTTGAAGGTCAACACATGGTTTACAAGTGTGAAGCTTGTCAATTAGGTAAAGCTCACAGAAGTTCATACAATAAATCAGGATACAAGTATTCAAATACGCTTGGGTTGGTTCATATAGATGTGTGGGGTCCTTCAAGAGACTATAGCATAAATGGATCCAGATATTATGTGTTGTTTTGTTGATGATGCAACAAGATGGATTACACTTTATGTAATCAAGGATAAGTCTAAAGTGTTCAAGACATTCAAACATTATCATGCTTATGCAGAAAGGATTACAAGACAAAAGCTCATGAGGTTGAGATCAGATGGAGGGGGAGAGTATTTTTCTAAAGAGTTTGATGATTATTTGTGGAATGCAGGCATAAAAAGAGAAGTAACCTGCAGGTACTCCCCTCAACAAAATGGAGTTGCAAAAACGAGAAATAGAACTCTTGTAGAGTTTGCAAGATCAATGATGAAAGAGAAGAATTGTCCAAACTACTTATGTGCAGAAGCAATCAACACTGCAACATACCTTGTGAATAGGTTACCTTGCAAAGCTTTGGATGGTAGAACACCTTATGAAGCATGGTGGGGTAAGAAACCTACTCTTGAACATTGTAAGGTATTTGGATGTTTGGCATATGCTTATGTTCCTTCTCAATTAAGACATAAGCTAGATCCCAAAGCAGAGAAGTATGTGTTTATTGGGTATGATGATAGACAGATGCGTTACAGATTGTGGAGTCCATTCACAAAACAATTTCTTGTTACAAAAGATGTTACATTTGATGAGCAAAGCACATGGTATACATGGTCAACAAATCATTATGCAGATGCTGAAGAAATACAAAGAAAAGGGAAGAAAAAAGTAAAGGTGTATGAAGAAGATATTGATGATGATAATTGTAAAAGTAAATTGGAGGGAAATGATGAAGATAGGACAAGATTTGATCTAGAATCAAATGTGGCTGAGACCTCAAGAAATGCAGAGGTCAGAAGATCTTTAAGAGAAAGAAAAGAACCTATCAGGTATAGCTATGATACATCTTTCTTTACAACTAAAGATTATGCTTATATTGTGAAGAGAGAAGAAGATCCAACCACATATGAAGAAGCTAAAGGTAAACAGAATTGGGAGAAGGCAATGGACGAAGAG
>MU263345.1:0-5000 GCA_020310875.1 Ceratopteris richardii
CATCCTTCAAATTAAATACATCTTTATGCAAGACATCAAACCATCATCACTATTTTCTCGCTCAATATGGAATCTTACAAAAATTTTGATCATAATATGTCCCAAATTCTCTTACTGGCAGATAGTTATCGCACACATGATCATAAGAGTCAATGGAATTTCTCTGTAAATTTGTTCTATTCCTTGAATGATTTGGACAGATAGTCATCACTTGCAAGGCATCCTATCTAGATTTTGAATGAATTGTAGAAAATCTTGATGTTACACTTATGTGTTCCTTGAGTAGATTTGTTGTGAATTTTTCCCTTTACATGGGCACTTTTTACGTTAGTGTTGGCTAGAGGTTGTTTACCCATGTTACCCACATACATGATTCACTCATATGCTGTGGTACTCTGTACTTAGGGATATTATTTCTCTTAGTTTAGTTTAATTCATCATCAATAGAGTGAGCTATTCCAACCACTCGTCTTCTCCATGTTTTCCTATGTTGTGCTCCTTCTCTATGCTTCTTGTGTGTCTCTCGCACCTATAACACAACAGTGGTATTAGAGCAGGTTGAGATCCTCTCAAGTTATGGTTTTTTGCATCGTAGTGCGTGCATACTTTTAAAGATACCAGTTGATTTCTAAGCATAGAACAATGAATTTCAGTAATCATGAAATATTTCCATCAGTTGCATTGGGGTTTACACCTATCACTACAAACATATCGAGGCTATATCGACGTTGCTACCGAGGCAAATGAACGGGCTGAGTTCTTCGCGATGTCGGTGTTGCAGTCGGTGTAGGCGTCAGAACCAAAGCGCCGGTATGGGCGCCGGTATAAGCGTCGGTATTTCCGACGCAAATACCGACGTCTATACCGACGTCTGCTAGGTGTACCGATGCATATATCGACGACCATACTGGACCTACCGACGCGTATACCAACAACCATACCTGCACAAATTTTTTTGGACAGAGTGTGTTGTCTTTTGCTAAAGCATGATGTTGTTTAGCAAAAGACAATACACTCTGCCCAACTGAGTACATGTGTTATGTACTCTAATGGCAACCGAAACATAAACTTATATGAACAAAAATGAACAATGATTCATGTACAGAAAGTCATATATTCCATAAATGAAAAATGTACAAAAGTGTGGCAAAGCACTTACATATAGGAATCGAATACAAAATTATGGTACATCATTGCCACATAGGAGTGTAATACAAAATTGTGGCAATGTGACAAAACACTTCCATATAGGAATCGAATACAAATGTATGGTTCATCATTGTCGTATGCGAGTGTGATAAAAAATTGTGGCATTGATCAAAATATTTACACCTACAATCCTGCAACAAAACAAATGTATAAAATAAGACCAATTAACATGACATTATAAACAACAACTAGAAACACGAAACCAAGATATAACTTTACCTAATCAAGAATATTCTCCCATGAGACGATTGCACCGCGTCCCTCTAAGTCTTGTAACAGTGCAGTCAGTCCATGTCGATATCCACGATTCTTCAGTTCGCGTTGGAGAACCACCCACTAACAACTCCTGTAGTAAATATGCAAAATGTTAGATGAATATACATAATATACTTAACACAAACAACTTCAATAATTAACATCATACTTACAAATTGATAGCACATACTATCATATCCGCCGCTACCTAAATGCGACGTTCCAACCGTATCTAACCGTGTGGCCGTCGCATCTCTTTGTTGACGATACCGATCAGGAGTATGTTGATGTTTATCCTGAATCGATTCCCATTCTTCGGAGTCTAGCCATACAGGCTTCGGTAAGCCTGCTTTGAAAGCATCGTGAGCTTCCGATTGTCGATGCGACACCACTTCGTGTGCTGTATGTTGTATCCAATCGGAACTCACAACAGGATTGCCACGTGATGGCTGGTACTCTTCATATATGCATTGTGTGATATGATTTTTAGAGTCTCTATCCTGTTCGGCCCATTTTAACATTACTGAATGACTCAATTCGATAGAGGAGAGTTGTCGTATACGTTGTCGCATTGACTTCCCCGCGGCATCCATAACTGGAGCTCCATTACGGATATGATATATCTCGATTCATCATGATCATGTGCACCCCAAGGTGTACATGGAGATCCCATCTGATGCAATATGAAGATATCATCTCATCCAATGTATATATATGCATGCTTAAGCTTGTATACATGTGCATTCATGTATACATATGCATTCATGTATGCATATGCATTCATGTATGCATATGCTTGCTTGTATGCATATGCATGCTTAAGCTTGTATACATATGCATTCATGTATACATATGCATATGCATATGCATATGCATACATGTACATATACATATGCATATGCTTGTTTGTATACATACATGTACATATACATGTATGCATATGCATACATGTATGCATATGCATATGCATACATGTATACATATACATATACATATGCATATGCTTGCTTGTATATCCATATACATATGCATATGCTTGCTTGTATGCATATGCATGCTTAACTTGTATGCATATGCTTGCTTGTATACATACATGTACATATACATGTATGTATATGCTTGCTTGCTTACATATGCATATGCATGCTTAAGCATGTATGCATATGTAAGCATATGCTTGCTTTCTTACATATGCATATGCATGCTTGAGCATGTAAGCATATGCATATGCATGCTTAACCATGTATGCATATGCATGCTTAAGCATGTATGCATATGCATGCTTAAGCATGTATGCATATGCATATGCATTCATGTATACATATGCATTCATGTATGTATGCATATGCATGCATACATGCATGCATGTATGCATATGCATGCATGCATGTATGCATATGCATGCATGCATGTATGCATATGCATGCATTCATGTATCCAAATGCATTCATGTATGCATATGCATTCATGTATGTATCCATATGCATTCATGCATGCATATGCATTCATGTATGCAAATGCATTCATGTATGCAAATGCATTCATGTATGCAAATGCATTCATGTATGCATATGCATTCACGCACACATGTATCCATATGCATGCATGCATGTATCCATATGCATTCATGTATGCATATGCATGCATTCATGTATGCATATGCATGCATTCATGTATGCATATGCATGCATTCATGTATGTATGCATATGCATTCATGTATGTATGCATATGCATGCTTGTCCTGGTCATGTTTTTCCACGTCCTGGTCATATGCATGTATCCATATGCATGTATGCATATGCATTCATGTATCCATATGCATGCATCCATATGCATGCATGCATGTATGCATATGCATTCATGTTCCATATGCATGTATCCATATGCATGTATCCATATGCATGCATGCATGTATGCATATGCATGCATATGCATTCATGTATGTTATGCATATGCATGCATGTATACATGTATACATGTATACATATGCATGTATACATATGCATGTATGCATGTATACATGTATACATATGCATTCATGTATGTATGCATATGCATGCATGTATGCATATGCATGTATCCATAGCATGCATGCAAGTATCCATATGCATTCATGTATGCAAATGCATGCATTCATGTATTTATGCATATGCATGCATGTATGCATATGCATGCATGTATGCATATGCATGCATTCATGTATGTATGCATATGCATTCATGTATGTATGCATATGCATTCATGTATGTATGCATATGCATGCATGCATGTATGCATATGCATGCATGTATGCATATGCATATGCATATGCATGCATGCATGCATGCATATGTATGTATCCATATGAATGCATGCACGTATGCATATGCATGCATGCATATGCATGCATGCATGTATGCATATGCATTCATGTATCCATATGCATGTATCCATATGCATGCATGCATGTATGCATATGCATGCATGCATGTATGCATATGCATGCATGCATATGCATACGTGCATGCATATGCATGCATGCATATGGATACACATATGCATATGCATGTATCCATATGCATGCATGCATGTATGCATATGCATGCATGCATGTATGCATGCATGCATGCATGTATGCATATGCATTCATGTATCCATATGCATGCATTTATCCATATGCATTCATGTATGCATATGCATGCATGCATGCATGTATGCATATGCATTCATGTATCCATATGCATGCATGTATGTATGTATGCGTATGTATGCATGTATGTATGCATGTATGCATGTATGCATGTATGTATGCATGTATGTATGCATGTATACATGTATACATATGCATGCATGTATGCATATGCATATATGCATGTATGCATATGCATGCATGCATGCATATGCATGCATGCATGTATGCATATGCATGTATCCATATGCATGCATGCATGTATGCATATGCATGCATGTATGCATATGCATGCATGCATGTATGCATATGCATTCATGAATGCATATGCTACATCATATGAATGCATGTATGCATATGCATGCATGCATATGCATGTATCCATGTGAATGCATGCATGTATGCATGTGCATTCATGCATGTATGCATGTGCATGCATGCATGTATGCATGTACATGCATGCATGTATGCATGTGCATTCATGTATCCATATGCATGCATGTATGTATGTATATGCATATGTTGCATGTATGCATGTATGCATGTATGTATGCATGTTGCATGTATGTATGCATGTATGTATGCATGTATACATGTATACATATGCGTGCATGTATGCATATGCATGCATGCATGTATGCATATGCATGCATGCATGTATGCATGTATGCATATGCATGTATCCATATGCATGCATGCATGTATGCATATGCATGCATGCATATGCATCCATGTGCATGCATGCATGTATGCATGTGCATGCATGCATGTATGCATGTGCATGCATGTATGCATATGCATATCCCTCTCTCTCTCTCTCGCTCTCTCTCTCTCAAACAGAAATAAAGAGAGAAGATATTAGAAAAC
>MU263345.1:10000-44955 GCA_020310875.1 Ceratopteris richardii
AGGAGATCTTATCGTATCAGCATACTCTTTGGCTCTATCAGCTGCTTGCTGCATCTTTGCTTTAGCTATTTCAAGGTTTGCTTGGAGATTCGCTAAGAACTCAGCAGCACTAGGACATTTCTTAGGCATTCCTATGGTACTGGGAGCAGTGGGATTCATGCCATAGTTCATCTCAAAAGGAGACATCCCAGTCACCTTGTGAGGCCTATTGTTATAAGCAAACTCTAGTAGTGGCAAATAACTATCCCAATCTGTTTGTCTCTCAGACACATATGCCCGCAACATATCCTCTAGAATTCGGTTGACCCTCTCGGTCTGACCATCTATCTGTGGATGATCACCACTACTCATTTTTAGTGACACTTTCAGTTTGTCAAATACAAACTTCCAGAAATTTCATGTAAATCTCACATCCCTATCTGAGAATATGGATGTTGGTAACCCATGCAATCTAAAGACATGCTGGATAAACAACTCCGCTACTTCTGGAGCTTCTATCGTCTCCTGTGTAGGTATAAAATGAGCCATCTTGCTTAGTCTATCTACTACAACTAGGATTGTATCCCGCTTCCTTTGGGTCCGCGGTAAACCCACTATGAAGTCCATGGATATACTATCCCAATTATGATCTGGAACTTTTAAAGGATGTAAAAGACCTGGTGTCTTTACCCTTTCTCCTTTGTTGACTTGGCACATAAAGCTAATCTAGGCCACCAAAATGTTCTTCTAACAAGTTATATTGTCTTGTCAACAATAGGATGTCTTGCACAGGGAACATCATGGTTATCATGGATGACTTCTTTCGCAAATCCCGAGAATCTGGCACACAAACCTTTCCTTTCCGCTTCACTATTCCATTCTCCTGTGAGAAATTAGAATACGGAATGGACTTGTTCGTTTTAGTAGAAGAAGAAACAACTAGAATTGTCCCATCTTCTAAAATAGAGTCATCACTAATCGCTCTAACTATCTGTAACAAATGTGGATCTTCCACATGTGCTTTCTTAATTTCTTGAAGCAATGAGCTTTTTAAAACCGTAAAGCTCATTTGATACATTATACGAGATAATGCATCAACTACTATATTTTCTTTGCCTCTTCTATACAAGATTTCCATGTGAAATTCTTGCATGAGCTAAGTCCAACGAGCCTGTCGGCCTCGAAGATTTGGCTGACTACAAAAATACTTGAGTGTATGATGATCTGTGAATACCTTAAACTCCACCCCATAAAGATAGTGTCTCCAAAATTTAAGTGCATGCACCACTACGTACAACTCTTGTTCATGCACGGGCAACCTGCATTGTGCACTACTTAACTTCTTACTTTCAAAAGCTATTGGCCTGCCATCTTGACTCAAAAGTGCGCCTATGGCTATGCTGCTAGCATCCGTTTTCCAACTCAAATGGTTTTTGAGGATCCACCACTTTGAGTATAGGAGCCTCTGAAACAGCTTGTTTTAGGGCATCAAAACTCTCTTGCTACTCTTGCTTCCATGCAAATGGAATTTTGCCTTGAAGCAAGTTCTTCATAGGTGCTGCTATCAACGAATATGAAGAGCTGAATTTCCGATAGAAATTGGAAAGTCCTAGGAATGACCGTAACTACCCCTCATCCTGAGGAGTAGGCCATGATAAAATAACTGAAACCTTCTTGGGATCCATCTGAACCCCATCGGCTAAAATCACATGCCGTAGATACTCTATCCTTGGAAGAAACAACTGTGTCTTCTCAGGATTTACATATAGCTAATTTTCTTTTAAAATATTCAACACAAACCTTAAATGATTTTCATGCTCATGCACAGTCCTACTATACACTAGCAAATCATCCACAAAATCAACAACACACTTTCCTATGAAAGGTCTTAAGATATCATTCATTAACATCATAAATGTAGCTGGAGCATTTGTCAAACCAGAAGGCATGACCAAATACTCATAATGACCAAAATGGGTCCTGAAACTGTCTTATGTACATCTTGATCTTTCACTCTAATGTGATGATAGCCACTCTTTAAATCCATCTTACTAAATACAATGGCTCCACCTAGAGCATCCAAAAGATCATCAATCCAGGGCATGGGATATCTATGTCTAATAGTGATCTTATTGAGTGCTCGAAAATTGACACACATCCTATAAGATCCATCCTTCTTCTTCACAAGAAGAACTGGAGTGGCAAAGGGTGAATAGCTGGGTCTAATTAGCCCTTTTTGAAGATACTCATCAACAGCCTTGCGGACTTCATTTTCCTCCTGCAAACTCATTCAAAATGGTGGCTGAGCGGTTGGACTTGCTCCTGGTACTAATTCGATTCCATGCTCTATATTCCTACAAGGAGGCAAACCTGATGGTAATTCCTTCAAAAAACATCTCTTGGAATTCTGCTCTTACTTTAGCTCAAAGTGCTAGAGCATTCCAACTTGAGTCTCCATGACTGCATGAATCCATCTCAACATATGACAAATACATGAAATAAAGAACATAGATATACTTACAATCAATTTTGAGCAACTTGGTAGTAGTCACCGATCCCGTTCTCCATGGATCAGTAATCTCCTTCCCTCATGCTCAAACTGATACACATGCGAAGAAAAATCAATGATGGGTTTCTTCCTTGCATGCCACTTGTTACTAAGAACTATGTCGAATCAAGCTAATCTCGCCATTTCAAAGTCCAATCTTTCCTCATAGGACTGGATTTGAATAGGAAGACTAACTACTCGTCTATCCCAAGTCTCAGTTCCCTTCCCATTGGCTACCTCTACGCTATAAGTATAATCTAATTGTACCGTGTCTAAGCATAGTTTCTTGACTAATCTGGAACTAATAACATTATGAGTCGAACCTATGTCAAAGAGTATGTTGACAAGCTGTCCTACCACGACTCCTCTCATAACAATAAGCTCAGTATCTAGGAATTGGTATCCTTTCTGTGCCACTAGTGAAAGCACAGCATCTGGCATAGTCGAACCTTTTTACTGACCATCATGGCCACTATGGGAGATGATAATGGAGATGGGGAATTCCCAAACTCATCCCCACTCCCACCCCCTGCCTGAGTCGGATCTATGACTATGGTGACTGCTATCTTTTTCTTTTTAGGACAATCCTTATACAAGTGCTACCCTAAGCAACCATAGCACAAATCCTCTTTCATTGCCTTCTCTTTTTGCTGAGGGGTAAGAATAGATCGGTTATATGCCCTTTAAGCCAGAGCAGACACTTTTCTCTTTCCTCCTGAGACTGTCTGGATCATGTGCACCTGCTTAGCCTCCCTAGAAGGCTATGCACTGACCGAACTAGGAGTCAAAGTATGGAAAGGTCGGCTAACCCTAGTCCATGGGGATCTCTGACCCTGGGAACCTGTGCTCTTGTGGCCGTCGTCATAAACCAAGGCCATCTCTGTGGCCTGTGCCAAAGACTCCTCCTTCCTCACTAAAGGTTGGATAGTTTCTCTAAGTCCCAAAACAAACTTGTGGACTTGAAGAAATTCTAGAATGGTATTAGGTAGTTTAAGAAGTACCTCTCTATACCTATCTGCATATTCCTGAACTGATTGATTCTTCTGACTTATGAAGAACCAGGTGTCTAGTGCTCTAGACCTCTCATCAAGTGGTATAAAATTGTTATAAAATAGGATTTTGAATTGATCCCATGTCGTGGGCTCCTTCTACTCTTAGCTCTTCAATTGGATGCTTCAAGAATATCAAAGGAAATCTGAGATAAGTATTTAGTCAATATTTGGTTGGTTATTCTGTTGATTGTGCATATTAGAAGAATTCGTGCATTACACATAGGATGACGTAAGTAGAGATGTATGTTGGGTGCTTGAGCTTTTCTTACAGGTGGTAAGTATCGGCAGGTATCCACACGAGATATATTTTGATTGAGGGCCTGTAGAGCCCTACAACAAATTTGGAAAAGTTTTCAATTGCAAGTGTTCGTTGAAAAGACAAAATAGATCGTGCTTGCCGGCATTGATGATTTGATCTTGTTGAATGCTTGAGGCTTTTTGAAATTATTTCGGATTTTAAAATGACGCCGTTAGGCTGCTGAAATTTCTAAAATATTAGCATGCATGTGCATTGAAGTTTAGAAAGCATATTAAAGCTTCTTTCTTTTGTCTTTTTTTGTTAAGCAAAGGCTTTGATTGGTTTTCTTTTTTCGCTTGCCACTAGTATATACATTTGATTAGTCTATAAAAAAAAAGAGAAAACCAAAAGAAAAGTTTCTTGCCTTTAGTCCTAGTATGGAAGTCGAACCATCATCACCTGTTAGGACAGATACCCTTATGCCAGAACCTCTAGTTGATCCAGAATTTCATCCTCAGAGAGTTCTCTTCAGGATATCTTCCAACACGTGCGTGGTTCTAAGAAAGAAGAAGAGCTGCTTGATTCTGATTTGCCAGAGATGGAGGTAGATGCTCTTGATGAGCATCAAGCCCCAAAATTCCTTAAAGATAGTGTCTAAGTTAGAGAAGCAAGATGGCAGCTTAAGGATCTTAACCTTCCAAGATATCATGACTCAACTAGTGCTAAAACTGCTGACACGGTTGAGCAGTGGCTCAGCAAGTGGGAACACTATTACACTAGCAAATCATCCACAAAATCAACAACACACTTTCCTATGAAAGGTCTTAAGATATTCATTAACATCATAAATGTAGCTGGAGCATTTGTCAAACCAAAAGGCATGACCAAATACTCATAATGACGAAAACGGGTCCTTAAAGCTCTCTTATGTACATCATGATCTTTCACTCTAATCTGATGATAGCCACTCTTTAAATCTATCTTACTAAATACAATGGCTCTACCTAGAGCATCCAAAAGATCACCAATCCGGGGCATGGGATATCTATGTCTAATAGTGATCTTATTGAGTGCTCGATAATTTTCACACATCCTATAAGATCCATCCTTCTTCTTCACAAGAAGAACTAGAGCGGCAAAGGGTGAATAGTTGGGTCTAATCAGCCCTTTTTGAAGATACTCATCCACAACCTTGTGGACTTCATTTTCCTCTTGCAAACTCATTCGAAATGGTGGCCGAGTAGTTGGACTCGCTCTGATACCAAGTGTGAGGCTTTCCTCAAAGAAGACATGTGAATGATGTGTGTGCCACTCTCCTCCCATCCATTTATATCCTCTTGTATCTAAAAGAGCAGTGATCTGGAATGATCTAGTGTCACCATGTGGCCAGCATGCAACACTAGTCCCCACTAACCATCAAATATCTTAAGATATATACCCCGAGCTTAGGACCTTGGCTAACTAGCCCTCGTTCCACACACACACGGAATGGTCTCTGTAGACCAATGTCTGACAATACACACCTATACATGTTTTAGGTCTAAGTCGTTATTATTAGGGTTTTAGGATTTTTACACACGCATAACATATATACACATATACACAAATAATACATACACAAATACACATATATATACACATGCATACACACATATACATGTTTTAGGTCTATCTCATTACGACTAGGGTTTTAGCAATTTTACACATGCATAACATATATACACATATACACATCACATACATAAACACATATACATGTATATACACATGCATACACATATATACATGTTTTAGGTCAAGGTCTTTAGGATTAGGCTTTAAGTTTTTTAACATACATACAATAAAAATAAATATATATATTTAAATATATGAAAAGTAGGTCTTTAGGATTTTTATACTTTTTACATATATATAATCAAATATATATAAAAATAGGGTTTTAGCATTTTCTAATTCAATTAAATTTATATAAAAATAAGTCAAGAAAAATTAGGGAAAAAATTAGAATATATAAATAAATATCTATAAAAATATGATAATTGTGTAGATAAATAACTATGAAAAGAGCTAGTTTCTAAAATATATAAATTAAATATATAAAAATAGGATTTTAGCATTTTTATCAATTTAAATATATATAATTAAACATGTAAAAGATTTAATATTAACATATATAATCATATATCTATAATAATTAGGAAACAAAATACACCCCCCACTTATTTTTCAATTGCAAGCATGCCCAAAAGTTTTGGAACTTTCTGTAACCTTTTTGCAAAAGAAAGGATTTCAAACTAAGCTACAAGGAAGCTCTGCTTGGTGACTGTAATAGGATGGATTTTCTTTTTTGGAATCTATGGAGGGGACATATTCTGTGGGCTATATGGAGATCCATAAATGACGCTGTTTTTAACAAAAGGAAAATGGCTTTCTAGTTTTCCTTCAAAGGTATCAGATCCTTGTGTGAGAAAAGTCTATTGAGTATCCACTCTCGTCCTGAGGATACTTTCACACTATCCAGACATTTAGCATGTACTCACCCAAGCAAATGTATTTTAGCATCAGATTTGAGATGGTCTCTCTTTGTACTAAGCTGACATTGCTATCTTTGTGTCTAGCTTGATGTAATCCCTATTTTCTGATGCTAGTGCTGGGCCTTTTCTTCATGGAAATGTATTTTAGCGTCAGATTTGAGATGGTCTCGTCTTTGTTACTTAGCTCCCATTTCTATCTTTGTGTCTAGCCTGATGTAATCGTCTATATTCTGATGCTAGTGTTGGGCCTTTGATGCCTATGGAATTTTGGTACCTTGATTCTTACTATGGGTATACTGCCCTATGTACATTCATACATTCCATCATTAATACATACTTCTTATTGTCTCAAAAGAACACATAATACATATACACATGCATACATAAATTAAATATATAATTAGATATATAAAAAAGGTTCTTTAGGAGTTTTAGTTTTTTACATATAAATATCAAATATATATAAAACATGGGTTTAGGTTTTTTAATTAAATTATATATATATATATATATATATTATTATATATATATATATATATATATATACATAAGGTATATATATATAAGGGAGAAGATAAATTTAAGAAAAAAAAGAAAAGAGCTATTGTTTTAAATATATACATTAAACATTTATCATTAAATATATAGAAATAAGATTTTAGGGTTTTCTTACTTAATATATAGATATATAGATATATATATATATATATATATATTATATATATAGATATATATATATACATAAGGTATATATATATAAGTGTTTTAAGTCTACATCTTTAGGATTAGGGCTTGGCATCTTTGGATCCACAGTAGAGAATTGCATGTCCTTGCACTCAATGCAAGTATCAAATTTATAAAAAACGATGGATTTGTACTACACATGTTAGAGAGTATTGATCCTTTGATAAAGTCGACTACAAAACCCATGCTACCATTCACATGGTTCCCCTTGTGAGAAGTTGGACCGAATCAAAATTGCACTGATAACCTCTCATGGAGAGAAGAGAACAAAGAGATAGGTATAAGCACAAGGTAGAATGAAACATGGAAGAAATGCTCCAAGCATTTTATGAGATGGACGAAGATCACGATGGTGGAGAAGCTGATGAGGAATATGAGAACATGCAAGGACTAGCCCGTTTACCAGTGTACACTAGGGCAAAGATATCTGTACTACATGTGTCACTTATGATGCTCAATCTTCCATCCATTTATTGATGGTCAGATAGTAGTGTCTTTGAATTGTTCAAGTAAGTGGACTTGAAAAAAACTTTCATTGATATAAAAAAATAAGTTTATTTAGATATCGTTATAATTGCTTATTATAGCCTTCTTAAAGACGCGTTTTTGCCAGATCGCAATGACATGCCTCCAACACATGGAGATGCAAAAAAACATTTACAATCCAATGGAATGGACACTACACCAAGATTCATGCTTGTCTGAATGTTTTCATTCTCTTTTGAAACAAGTATGAGCATCTTCAAATACATTCAGAGTGTGAAGCGAACATGTTTAGAGAAGACCTTATGGATGAAGTAGTCGCCCCAAAGGTTCTTCACCATTTTCCTATCATTCCAAGAATTACGAGCATGTTTAGATGTAAATCCATAGCTGCGTTAACGTCATGGCATGTAAAGAGCAAGTCTACAAATGGTGTAATGTGAGTGCGTGTTGACTCTAATGCTTGGAAACACATGGATAGTAAGTGGGAGAGAGTCCTCCGGTCACTCCACATTCCATGACAAAGGAGGAGCTCTTGGAGTTTATATCTCGGGTACATCCCACCTATATGGCCCTCACATCATAGTACTGGATCACTCCGAGTAGCATTGCTCAGGGCCTCACTCTTATTGACCTCACTCCTTCTAACCTCACTCATGCATGCATCACTCTCATCAGCATCACTCCTATTGGTGTCACTCTTGCAGGTGAGGCTACTCCCGTCAGAGCTATGTCTCTTGGCTTTATGACTCCACCATGACCGCCTCAGCAGCCACCCCGTAGTGGGTCTAGTATTAAATGTTTGTGTTCGAAACCTTAGCGTGATATAGGTGCTGGCCGCTCTCCTTGATCGAGGTCACACTCTAGAGGAGGAGGTTCTAGGAGTGGACCCACACGTCGGTCTAGAGGAGGAGGATGTTGTGGAGGTAGTGCAATGGATGTTGTGTCTTCTGTTGGAACATCAACCTTACACTATGCTTGAGGTGGATTTGATCTACATAAAAAACTATCGCTTGAATTACGGCAAAAGAATATCTATTGGAGAGTTCTTTTACCTATGTTCATTTATTGTATTCTTTTAACAAAATTTTTATGGTTATTTTCTCGTCTTCCCTCCCTCTCCCTCCCTCTCTCTCCCTCTCTCTCTCTCTCTATCTCTCTCTATCTCTCTCTCTCTCTTTCTCCTTTTCTCTCCCTCTCTCTCTCCCCTCCCGCATCCCTTTTCGAGTCTGGCTTCGATGCCAATGGAGATAAGTCTGCCCCTCTGGAATCTCCCATAAAACGGCCCATCAGATCGCAACACATCTGTGACTCTCAAAATCCTCAAGCGTGGAGCTCTCGTATATGTACTTGTTGCAATGACATGAGAAGCTGTTGTTTGGGCCTTTGGTGTCCAGATATTCTATTCAGGAGAAACGTAGAGGTACTAGAAGGGAGGCCTTGGACAGGCCCTTGTTTGATGAATGTCTGGCTATTTGAGTGTTGCAAGCTGGGGTTGGCTGTAGTGTTACTCATGGCACACTTTTCGGTTTTCCTGCTTCATGCGTTCCTTGCTACGCCTATGTTTATAGAAAGTTTCTTCGCTCTAAGCATAACTTGGAGGATGCTAGTTTTGATGATGTTATCACGGGTGCCAAGATAGCTAGAGCTCATAAATCAGCTACCCTTCAAATATGGCATGTAGGAGGGTGAAAGAAGGGTCCAACTTCCAGATGGACAAAAGCTACTTCTAAGGGTCATTCGAATATCACGGGGGGCACAAAATGAGGATCTTAGCTTGCATGCAAGATAAGTGTACGTGGTAAAAGTGAAAGTGGAGAAATGACTGTTGCCGCCAACCATTCATGATGACTCCCAATTTTGAGGATCCAATTCAAGACTGGTAGCATATTTGATCTACCCCTCCAATTTTGGGCAATCAATCGGCGCATGATCAGTGGATGTGAGGAATCGGCAAGGCTCTCTTGGCCTATTGGAGCCTATAAAAGCAATGCATTTGTGTTCATTTGATATACACACATATATACCTGCATACGTACAGGGGTCCTCCCTTTGCACTGTGTGGCTACAAGCCTACTGTAGGAAGTCACTCTATGGGGAGGATACAGAGAGTGGGCTTCCTAGGGAGGGCTAATAGCGCTTTAGTGTGAAGAAAGTGGTTTGGTTTTGTCATTTAGTGTAAGTCAATGGTATTTTCATGCTCTTTTCCTTAGAGCAAGTCCTCATACTTTGTATTGATCAGTACCATTCTGCATCTAGTTCTGTTCATTATACGGATTTGGATGAATCTCTTGTATTGATGTTGTTTTGTTCTCGAGTGGCATGTTAGCCCAGAGCATCAACTTTAAAGCAATACGTCTGCCTATATTGTAATCATCTATGTGAACTAAGGAGTGGTTTCGTCCTTCACTATGCAAAGTACAGGAAGTGCATATTTTCTGCTCTTGTTAAAAGTGGATACCCAAGTACCTCCTCTATAGTTTGGCACGCACGCTCGGACTCTTGCATTTCGGTGAGAGGCCCTGAGGATAGTAAATATTCCTCTTTTTAGTATTTTTGCCCTATTGCATTTGCAAGTAGGTACATGGCCTATACGCGAGCAGATAAGGAGCCTCTTCATGTACGAAGGAGCCTTAACAAGTCAGCTATATCTTCGACTAGTGAGCCTACCTCCCCTCTACCCTCCTTGAATTTATCTATTGATTTGGCTGTGACACCACTGTCAAAGGAGAAGCATAGGAGAAGATTAGACTCCTCCTCAGATACATCGAAAGAAACACTCGTGCAAATGGAGGATCTCTCTCATTTACTCTCCAGACTCAATATCAAGTTCCCTACCTTCAAGGGACAAGCTTATGAGGATGCTGATGATCATGTGAGGAGGTTCATCTCCTTATGCCGTGGACGAGGTCTGTAGAAAAGAGAGGATGCAATGTTGGCACTCTTCCCATCCACATTGGAAGGCCTTGCAGACAAATGGTACAGTCAATATGCATATGGCCATTTTCCTACATGGGAGGCTCTGAAGACGGCATTCTCATAGACATTTCGACCTAGTGACTCCTTGGAAAGAGCTCTAGACCAGCTCGAGAATCTAAGGCTAAGATCAAGTGAATCCTTCCATGAACTTCACACTAGGACAAAAGCACTTGTTGCACGTCTTCCACGTGCTCTTGGTGATTTCTTGGTTAAAAAAATGGATAGAAAGGGCTTTGCCCAAGTCATCTGAGCAGAAGTTACATGATTCTCTTAGATTGGATGCAACCCTCAATGATTTTGTTGCAGCAGCATCACGCATTGAGGAAGCTATGCAACATTTTGAAGGGGATACACAACCGAATTATGCTGCAAAACTAGACCCTATTAGGCAACTAAGGAAGGAACTAGAGGCATTAAGAATGCAACAAAATCAACAAGAAGAGAAGGTCTTGCCACCAGTGCGTCGCACTGATGATGAAGTAGCCCAACTTCGCCGTGAGTTAGAAGATTTGCGGACCACTCAAGATATAAGAAGGTAGATTTGGTGCACAATATGTAACAACAATGGACATTCCAATGCTAATTGTCCTAACAAGGTAAGCTGTCAATTTTGTGGAAAGGATGGCCATGAAGCTAGAGACTGTTACTACCTCAAGGGTACACAACAACGAGGTAACTCTCAAGCTTTGGATTCATATTATGCTAGTACTTCAAATGCACCTAGTAGAGAGGAGAATCGACCAATGAAGCCCAGATATAATATGCCTTTGATGTGATACCATTGTGGTGAGTATGGCCATATGCAAAATAGGTGTTCCCTTCGAGAAGATGCACCTCCTTGTAAGCATTGTCCAGAGGCTAAAGATCACTACACCAAAGATTTCCCAAGAAGCCGTCCTGCTCCAATCCACATGATTGCAGTCTCTCCACAAGAAGAAGGTATGACCACTCACTCTTATGCTGTTTCATCTTCTTCAATGCCCATGATGACTAGAGCTAGACAAGTGGAAGCAACCCATAGACAGGAACAAGGACTCGAGGATAAAGAGGAGGAAAAGAAGGTTGGTTGGAAGGATCAAGTAAATATTGAAGGAGCTTATGAAAGGATGGCTACTTCACTAAAGGATCAAACAACAAGTCTGCAAGAAAACACACATGAGGTAAACATTGAGCAGATCTTGAAAGGTATTCATCACAAGGTTAGTGTGTACGAACTCATAAGGATGGATTCAAAAATAAGAAGTGACCTATTAAATATTGTACACTCTACTTACTTGAGCCAATCACCTAGCATAGATGGTTTCGTGGTTGATTTTCCCCCTGCACCCCTGGCAGACTACCAAAGCTCAAGGTTATCTGTTCTTATAAAGGATGAAGCTCTCATAGGTGTTATGGTATGTCATTGTGTAGAATTCATTTTATAATTCATCTATGATTTGTGGAGGTTTCCATGGGAGTCCAAGTTGTTGTCATTGCTATAGAATTGGGATGAGAAAGGTGCGAGGAGAAATAGAGCTTATGTTGTATGGTAGGGAGGGAATAGAGGTGAAAAATATGAATTTTTGGGTTTTGGGTATAAAAAATAGGAGTTTGATGAGGGAAAAGAGAGGTTTTTGATCTATTTTGAAACGAGTGACTTCTTTAGCTCTAATCATGCATGGATTTTGAATTAGAAGTAAAAAATAGCACTTTTGACCCTTAAATATGATACGGGTTCATTTAATGGTATTATGATGAGTTGCACAACTTCAAAAAAAGAGAAATTCTTAGGCCTAGACTAATTATGAGATTTTCTCTTTCTTTAGAAGACAACACTGAACCTATTGGAATCTTGTTCCCTCTTCCCCCTTCAACCAAGTAATTTATAGGGTCTAGACGGTGACCATCACCCTCTTTTGATTGTCCTATCAGTATTCACTCCTTAATCTAAAAGGCCCATTTAGGGTTCATATTGTTTGCTAATGTCTTTGATCTTTTCTTGCATAGCCTCTTGAATTTTCCTACATGTATTTTCGTCTTTAAGGCATGTGGGTTCTTCAATAATTTCACTCATATCTTCATATTATGTAGCCATGAATGAATCATAGGTAAGACTCTCAAGAGCATACCTTACCCCAGAGAAAAATATTATTTCATAATTACATGTTTACCTTTGAGCTCTACCCGTTCTTCATTGAGCTACATCCACAAATCCTCATCTTCTTCTATTTTTCTCATTTTCACCTTCCCTTTGTTTCGTGCATCACTAATTTGACTTGATATAGGGTTGTATCCACTCAATGATGCATGTCTACCAGATTCCTTTGTTCCACTAAGGACTATAGTCTATGCTCCATTTCCTCTTGAATTCCTTCACTATCTACATTTCCTTTCATAAATATATTTGAGGAATACCGAGGTAAATCATCATGTAATTTTACATCCCTATCTCCTACCCAGTTTGCTTCTTATTTCACTTGGTATCAACACATAGTGAGTACAAAAGACACTCTCAAGTGTGATGTTTCTCGTTTTCTAATACATATCATTATCTATTAAGCCAAGCTACCTATGCTTTTCTTTCATGCAAAACTCACGTGGGTGCTATGTTCATGATGTTTTAGAGCAATGGTTGATACATTAACGAAGTTCATGATGTGAACTTCGTTAATGTATTTTGAAATAATTGTTGGTGCAAAGCAATCAACAATTGAAGTTTTGGAAGTCAAAGAATGAAGACAAGATCAAGTTATGAAGCATGGAAGAAGTTTACATTCAGGAGTTGAAAGATATGTACACATATGTACATTAGTTCATATATAGGTCACTTATACTTTTGAATAGTCATAAGCTTGTAAATTTTTTGTCTATATATATACTTGGAAAATGTCAAGACAAGTATGAGAGAATGTAGAGCATGATAATCGAGAGAATTAGAAGTCATTAGACACTTATGAAGAGATTGGAATAGCTCTCTCATCCAGATGTAATTTCTGTCAGAAATGAAGAGAAGTTGCACCCCATATTTCTGTGCATTCTCCATCTGTGCTTGATCATTTCAAGAATCCTTTTGTAGATATCTAAATCCATAGTTAATGAGTCTATGGTTAAAGTTTGAGAGCCTAATTGTAAACAGGTCGTGAGAATTATGAGTAGGAACATTCATATGTAAAAGAGTGTTCAGAGTTTTCTGAAACAGGCGCATTTTTGGTGGTCAATGATTTGATCATTTCTCACTGCACAGATTAAAGTTCTGCATGACTGAGGACTTAAAATCTAAGTTGAGAGGTAAGCCATCTATGGCTAAAAGCATTTGCTTAAACGGGTTCTAGTTTTGGAGAACCATGTTTTAGAAGTTGCAGGTGTCAAAGTCGACTATACAGAGAGATAGTTCCAGACTTAGGTAGATTGTTTGAATCATTTTTCATAATCTACTCAAGCTTTTGAAGTGTTTTAACTTGGAGGAGGTGCACAATCACTAGACAAAAAATTCTACAAAGATTTATCAAAAACTTTACATGAATGATTAGTCAATGAGTGATTAAAGTGCAACAGACTTTTTTGAGAAATGACTTTCTTCACAATTAGTTAATTTCTTGATAATTTAGTGCTTGTCTTCGAAAATTGGTTGGAGTTTAAAGTTATTCTTGATATAGAGCTGGTCTAACATCAAGGATAGCTTGTTCTTTTGGAGATTAACACTCTCCATCAGTGGTATCAGAGTAGTAAGTATCAAAATTGAGGAAAGGAAAGACTCCGACTGTTGCAAACATACAAAATTCAACATCTGAAGGTTCAAAAGGTGAAAGCTTGAGAGCAAAGCTTGAGAAGGAGGTCATACGGAACCAAGGAAGACAAAAGGAGTGTCATTCGAAGTAAAGGTAACCTTATACTTTATAGAGATTGAAGAATTCAATATACAGGTGAAGAAAAGATGGGAGATTCCCTTCAGATAGAGAAATTGGATAGAGAGAACTATCCAGCATGGTCAATGAGGATGGAAGCTCATGTAATGAGCAAAGACTTGATAGGTTATATTACAAGAGAAGAAGAAAAGCCTCAATTCAGAGATCCTAGTGTTCCAACTAGAGAGGAATTATCAGATTTGAAGAATTGAATGAAGAGAGATGCTCAAGCTAGGAGCATTATCTATATGGCAGTCAATGATTACTTGCTACCTCACATTAGAGGTCTTGAAAGTGCAAGTGATATATGGAATGCTTTGGAGGAGCATTTCCAAAATACCACAAAGTCTAGAAAGGCATCCTTGTGGGCAGAATTTACTACATTCAAGAAGAAGGCCTCTCAATCCATCTCAAATTATGTAACAAGAATGAAGGACATTGCAGATGCATTAGGAGCTGTTGATGAAGACATTGAGGAGGATAAATTGGTAAGGCAAATCCTCACAGGTTTGAGAGCTGATGACAAATGGAAGCCATTCATTCTATCTACTGAATTATCACTTGATCATTTTACTCCTGATGAAAATGAGTTGCTAGGACATATGTTAACCTTTGAGCAGGATGTCAAAGGTGAAGGTGACAAGAGTACAGGTCATGCAATGTACTCAAAGGATAAGAAGAAAAATAGCAAAGGAAAACAACAAGCAAATGAAGATGAAGGCACAACTAGTCAAGCCAACTTCCTAAGAGGAAGAGGAGGTGGCAAAGGTAGAGGAAGAGGCAGGAATAATAAAGATGGAGTCAAAGCTTGCTGGATTTGTGGTAAGACAAATCACTTAGCTAATGATTGTTGCCATAATACTCAGAGTAATGGTGGATATAATCTGAACTTTAATTCAAGAGGAAGAGGTGGGAGAAATCAAAGAGGTAACTTCACAAGAAGAGGTAGTAGGGGTTACTTTGGAAGAAATGTAGGTAGAGGATTCGAAAGTCAACAATACAATAATACCTACTACAATTATGCTTCAGATCAGAAGGAGGATTCAACATTGATAATGAATGCAACTTGCGAAAGGCAAAGTGAAGACCAAAGAGTCTTCTACATTGACTCAGGGTGTAGCAATCACCTGAGTGGTAACATAGCATTGATGACTGATTTGGAAAATAAGGTATCTAATCATGTTGTTCAAACAGGTGCCAATACAAAGCATAATGTGAAGTCAATTGGATGAGTGAAGGCCAAGGATGGAAGTACTCTTTTGAGGAAGGTCTTGTATGTTCCTACAATTCCTAAGAATCTGATAAGTGTAGGACAAATTGTTGAAAAAGGTTATGAATTTAGATTCACTAATGAAGGAGTGTTTGTGGAAGACCCTAGCAATGGGTATAAACAAATTGTTTCAGGGAAGAAAGAAGGAAGGTTGTTCACATTGAAGATTCAAGGTAATGTTGGTCATGCCTTGTTCACTTATGGAGGACATAAGATCTCTAAGTTAGATCTTTGGCACAAGAGGCTTGGACACTTCAATGAAAGAGGTATCAAAGATATGATTAACAATGGTTCAGTGCTTGGATTGCCTAATGTTACAGGTCAACGTATGACATATAGATGTGAGGCATGTCAATTAGGTAAGGCTCATAAGCAATCTTACTCCAAGCATGGTTTCATGTATTCAGAGAAGCTTGAGTTGGTACACACAGATGTGTGGGAACCATCAAAGGATTTCAGGATCAATGGTTCAAGGTACTATGTGCTTTATGTTGATGATGCTACCAAATGGATCACTATCTATGTGATCAAAGATAATTCAGAAGTGTTTAATACATTTAAACACTATCATGCATATGCAGAAAGAATTACAGTTCATAAATTGAAGAGACTAAGGTCAGATGGAGGGGGAGAGTATTTCTCTAATGAGTTCAATGATTAATTGTGGAATGCAGGTATAAAAAGGGAAATCACTTGTAGGTACTCTTCTCAACAGAATGGTGTAGCAGAGAGAAGAAATAGAACTCTTGTTGAATTTGCAAGGTCAATGATGAAGGAGAAAAATTTCCCAAATTATTTGTGGGCTGAGGCTGTAAATACATCTACTTATTTGGTAAATAGGCTACCATGTAAAGCCTTGCAGGGTATGACACCATATGAGGCATGGTGGGGTAAGAGACCTACCTTGGATCATTGCAAAGTATTTGGATGTTTGGCATATGCATATGTGCCATCACAATTAAGACACAAGTTAGAACCTAAAGTTGAAAAGTATGTATTCATTGGTTATAATGACAAGCAGATGGGTTATAGATTGTGGAGTCCATCCACAAAGCAATTCATTGTGTCTAAGGATGTTACATTTGACGAGCAAGGTACTTGGTATGCAGGTATAATCAATATTAATACAAGTGATGAAGAAGTTGTGAGTCAAAAGAAGGTTGAATCAAAGGTTCAGATATTTGATGAAAAGGAGAATAATGAAGTGCAGGTTGAAGTTGAAGAAATGCCAAGATTTGATCCTGAGTGTGAAGAACCAGAAACCTCAAGGAGTGGAGAACTTAGAAGGTCATCAAGGCACAAGTGGCAACCTACAAGGTATAGCTATGATACTTCTTTTTTGGCTACCAAAGATTATGCTTACATGATAAAGGCAGATGAAGACCCTTCCACATATGAAGAGGCAAAAGGTAAGGAAAATTGGGAGAAAGCTATGCAGGAAGAATATGATGCATTAATGGAGAATCAAACATGGGATTTGGTTCCTAAACCAAATAGTCAGAAGATCATTGGATGCAAATGGGTCTACAAGACTAAGAGGTTTGCAGATGGAAGTGTGTCTAGGTATAAAGCTAGACTTGTTGTGAAAGGGTTTGCTCAAACATATGGTATCGATTATGATGAGACATATAGTCTTGTGGCAAAGATGACAACCATCAGGACACTCATAGCTATTGCTGCATGTAAAGGTTGGAAATTATGTCAATTAGATGTGAAGAATGCTTTTTTAAATGGTTACATTTCAGATGATGTTTTCATGGAGCAACCTCAAGGATTCAGAGATAGAAGGTATCCAGATCATGTATGTAAGCTCAAGAGAGCTTCGTATGGGTTGAAGCAAGCTCCAAGGGCATGGAATTATAGACTTGTGAAGTTCTTGAAAGAACTTGGATTTCAAGTATCTAAAGTAGATAGTAGCTTGCTTGTTAAAGCAAGTGATGATGGGTTCATTTACATGTGCATATATGTTGATGACATAATTCTTACAGGTAGAGATGAGAAAGGCATTCAAAGCCTAAAGAAGCAAATGGAGAAGGAGTTCAAAATCAGTGACTTGGGAGACTTGTCATATTTCTTGGGCATGGAGATTTCATACACTCAACATGGAGTGTATGTGACTCAAGAAAGGTATTTGAGAATTAATCAAGTTAAAAATGAATGATTGCAGGGTAGCACCTACTCCAATGGAGGTAAATCACAAATTGAGCAGATATGGTGGAGAAGAATTCAAGGATATGAAGCTATATCGGAGTTTGGTTGGTAGTCGTATCTATGCTACATTAACTAGGCCTGATTTATCATATGTAGTTGGAGTTTTGTCCCAATTCATGCATTGTCCTAGGAAAGAACATTGGATTGCAGGTCAAAGAGTGTTGAGGTACATTAAGGGTACACTCAAAGAGGGTTTGTATTATGGTTTTATATCAGATACAAACATCAAAATATATAGTGATGCAGATTGGGCAGGTAATCTTGATGATAGGAGATCAACATATGGATACTTGTGTTATGTGGGAGATAAGTTAGTCTCTTGGTGTTCAAAGAAGCAACACACAGTTGCTTTATCATCTATAGAAGCTGAGTACAAAGGTATGGTTGAAGTTGCAAAGGAAGTTATATGGCTTAAGACTCTCATGAAGAGTTTTGACACCATACTGAGTACACCTATCATTTATGGAGATAACATGAGTTCATTGTATTTAGCTGCTAATCCTATGTTTCATGCAAGGACTAAACACATTGAGATTCAGTATCACTTTCTGAGAGAGAAGGTGATGGATAAAGAGATTGAATTCATACATATTTCAACAAAAGATCAGATAGCTGATATGCTTACCAAAAGCTTGGATGGACCAAAGCTATAGAGATTCAAAGACATGGCAGGCATAAAAAAGATAGAGAAAACCTCAATTGATGATTGAGGGGGAGCAGTTGGTGCATAGCAATCAACAATTGAAGTTTTGGAAGTCAAAGAATGAAGACAAGATCAAGTTATGAAGCATGGAAGAAGTTTACATTCAGGAGTTGAAAGATATGTACACATATGTACATTAGTTCATATATAGGTCACTTATACTTTTGAATAGTCATAAGCTTGTAAATTTCTTGTCTATATATATACTTCGAAAATGTCGGGACAAGTATGAGAGAATGTAGAGCATGAGAATCCAGAATAATTAGAAGTCATTAGACACTTATGAAGAGACTAGAATAGCTCTCTCATCCAGATGTAATTTCTGTCAGAAATGAAGAGAAGTTGTGCCCGATATTTCTGTGCATTCTCCATCTGTGCTTGATCATCTCAAGAATCCTTTTGTAGATACGTAAGTACATAGTTAATGAGTCTATGGTTAAAGTTTGAGGGCCTAATTGTAAACAGGCCATGAGAATTATGAGTAGGAACATTCATATGTAAAAGAGTGTTCACACTTTTCTGAAACAGGTGCATTTTGGATGGTCAATGATTTGATCATTTCTCACTGCACACATTAAAGTTTTGCATGAGTCAGGACTTAAAATCTAAGTTGAGAGGTAAGCCATCTATGGCTAAAAGCATTTGCTTAAACGGGCTCTAGTTTTGGAGAACCATGTCTTAGACGTTGCAGGTGTCAAAGTCGACTATACAGAGAGACAATTCCAGACATAGGTGGATTGTTTGAATCATTTCTCATAATCTACTCAAGCTTTTGAAGTGTTTTAACTTGGAGGAGGTGCGCAATCATTAGATCAAACATTCTACAAAGTTTTCTAAAAACGTTTACACGAATGATTAGTTAATGAGTGATTAAAGTGCAGTAGACTTTTCTGAAAAATGATTTTCTTCACACTTAGTTAATTTCTTGATAATTTAGTGCTTGTCTTCCAAAATTGGTTGGAGTTTAAAGTTATTCTTGATATAGAGGTGGTCTAACATCAAGGATAGCTTGTTCTTTTGGAAATTTCACTCTCCATCAATAATTGACACTCATTTTTGTTGGAGCTACCAACTTGTTTAAGCATGATCAAACCCTCTTTGCCTATCAATGAGGTCAATTTGAGAATCATTATCGATTATGATCATGTATGTCTTTCCATAGCCCCCCACAATCATTTTTCTTAGCGCTAATACCTCTTCTTAAAAATTATCTTCTCTTCTTCCTTTTCATTTATATTTTTTGCAAACTATCTTGGGCTTCATGAGGTTTCTTGACAACTAGAGTTTCATAACCACCAGGATAACAAATAGAATTATGCAACACTTCCAATTTTTCGATGGCTTGTACATATTTATGAACTTGCTTCATGGAAAATTCATATTGTATATCAAGCTTAAATAATCTATGAAATACTCTCATGAGCACATGCAATGTGTAAAAGTGAAAATTAACATCCATTTGATAGTCTTCAAATCCCCACCCAAGTGCCAATCTATCTCAAAGCCACTTTAGTATGCTATGTTGCGTTTTGCACCATGAATTTGAGAGGATGTTACCTTACTGATCCATGGGGTCCTTCTAAAAATCCATGAAAGAACAGCATTGGATTCTTTACTAACTTCAATAGAACATAACCACCATATATCTTTTGTTGATTAGACACTACATGTACAGTTAGACCTAGAGTTTTTACTTTCATCACATATGGGATTCATCTTAGCTTCATTCATGATTTCCGAATTCAACCTCTCCATTATGATTTGGAATTTTTTTAGGTTCAATATAATACTCAATTTCGTCTTACAATCTCCATAACTTATCGAAAATAAAAACATGGATGGTTGAAGAATCTATAAATTGATGAATGTGGTGTTGTACTTTGTGTAAGGGAATCCCTTTCTAGATTAGATTTTCAACTCTTTTCTGGTGATGTAACTGAATGATAAATGGACATAGGCATAATATCCTTTATATATTAGTAGTTTACAAGAATATTTACTATATCCTCATTAGACATCAACTTTTTAAGAGGTATCTTCTAAGGGCATGGAAAACTAGTGTGCAAAATACCTTTTCTTTGTAATGCAAACTTCACTAGAATGTACAATGCACTATATCCTCTACTACAAATGCCTGCTTCATCACATACCATCTCCACATCTCTTGAAGTAATAATATCTTGTAACTTTCTTGTAAAATATTTAATAAATTGCATCTTCATAAGGTTTCCTATGAGTAAATCCAAAACACTAACCACATTCTTTTTGGTCAAATAAGAATTTAAGAACTTGAATTGATCCTTTATTGTTGATGAGGCACTAACATCTTCAACAAATGAACTACATAATATAAAAACGAATAGGAAAGTCTCTGGAAGATATTACAAATGAAAGACAAACATCATTGCAAAAACTCGTTGTTTGCATGCTCCAACATTTATTGAAAGAGAGTCAAAGGATGTTAATGATCGTTTCCTATATCATATTCCAAGTGGAGTCTCTCTCACCTATTGGAAAGTGATTTTTAATTTCTCAACTATACTCTCCTTTTCTAACATATACGTTCCAAGTTTTGCAATTTGTTCTTGTTAGGATATGATTGTGCTTTCTAAAGTGACCACCCTTTTATGAGACAATTGATATTGTTGGATCCAATACTTAGTAGTGGAACTTGAATGTGTAGATAAGCATTTGCAATAACCTAAGAGTCTAGCTTTATCGACATTCATGAACTTAAGTAGAGTTGAGAAGGTTTTGAATGTTTGAAGGTAAGAAGACATTCAACTGCGAGAATAAAGTGAACCATGAGCCCAAAGGTGGTATCACCATTATCTTTGCTAATAAGTACAAGTTATGAGAAACAAAGAAGAAATTTCTTCAGTGGGAACTCTAGAGAATGATTTTCATAGGGGAATTTTGTTTTCTTGGATGTGGATGGGTTAGAGTGTATTTTTCCAATCATTCGACTAGAAATGATGAAATTTGGAAAAAAGTCTTTTTTTTTGGGAAACATAAATACAGATTTGATGATCTCACACTATAGATTTCAAGGGATTTTGAAAATACTACTTAAAAAATAAACTTAACAGCATAAGATTAAAGAGTCATTTTTGATAAAAATATTTCATCCTATCTTTGGGAGAGAGAAATATTACACATTACATTGTAAGCTTTATAATATTTCAATTTTTTCATGATAAGAATTTTTCATACATACTTATAATGTTTCAGCATTAGTTTTTTTTTCACGTGGAGCATTTTTTGTGCATTTATATGGATCATTGGATATTTTTAGTACACAATGAATGGAGAACTCACTGTTGGGTGTGTGTAGAAGTGCGAGAGACACACGAGAAGCACACACAAAGAGCACAAACGCAACAAGACACACGAAGAAGACGATGGCTAGAATAGCTCTCTCTATTGATCGATGAACTGAACTGAAGTAAGAGCTGAATAATATCCCTAAGTACAAAGTACCACCACATATGAGAGTATCAAGTATGTGGTAACATGGGGAAAAAACCTCTAGCCAACACTAGAGTAAAAAGTGCCCATGTATAGGGAAAAGGTTCACATCAAAGCTACACGAGGAACACAAGTGTAACAAACCCCCCTGGAGCGAATGATGTGAATACATACAGGGAGTGACAGATCAGCCCCCACAAG
Source organism: Ceratopteris richardii (assembly GCA_020310875.1). Taxonomy (NCBI): domain Eukaryota; kingdom Viridiplantae; phylum Streptophyta; class Polypodiopsida; order Polypodiales; family Pteridaceae; genus Ceratopteris; species Ceratopteris richardii. Next base: position 32,295 of record MU263345.1, read on the forward strand.
GTAATAAGCCTAAAGCTTTGCGAAAAGCTTCAAACTTTTCCTGTGGAAGAGCTTTGGTGAATATGTCTGCCACATTATCTTGTGTAGGCACATATACCAAATCATCTCCTGCATGAAGGAGCTCTCTCACATAGTGATAATGCACCTGAATATGTTTGGTCCGTGCATGAAACACTGGGTTTCGTGCAACAACCAAAGCACTCTGACTATCTGTGAGAATATGTGTAGCAGCATCAACCTCCATGCAAAGATCCATCAATAGGCGTCTCAGCCATATACACTCCACTGTAGCTGTGAAAACTACCCTGTACTCAGCTTCACAACTCGATGTCGCCACTGTAGGTTGCTTCTTACTCAACCAAGATATGCATGAGTCTCCAAGGAAAAAGCAATTACCACTAGTGGACACGCGAGTATCATAACAACCAGCCCAATCACTATCTGTAAAAGCGTGCAAGCATGGCTGAACATCTCTGCCATAAAAGAGACCTTAGCTCAAAGTGCCTCGAAGATATCTAAACACACGTTTCACCGCTTGCCAATGCTTAGTGCCAGGGCTATGCATGAATCGACTCAACTGGGAAACTGCATACTGTATATCCGGCCTTGTGTTGCATGCATATATAAGACATCCCACAACCTGGTGATAAAGAGAAGTGTCAAATGCATCACTGGAATCCTCAACTGAGAATCTAAATCCTGTCTCAACTTGGTGTGGAAACTGGCTTGCAATCCTCAAAGTCAAAACGCTGAAGTAGTTTTTCAACATACTTTGCTTGATGCATAACAATTCCCCCCTCAACCGATACAAACTGGATGCCAAGATAGTAGCTCAAAAGACCAAGATAAGTGACATCAAAAGTATGCTGCAAATCAGCCATAAGAATGTCAAGTTTTGCATCATATGACCCAGTCAAGAGTATGTCATCAACATAAAGAACAAGCACTATAAGATCAGGCCCATTTTTGCGTACATAGAGTGTGCTTTCAATCGGACTACATGTGACGCCAAGAGCAATCAAGTGCTTATGTATTTTGTCATACCATGCAGGTGGAGCTTGCTTGAGACCATACAAAGCTTTATGCAAGCGACAAACCATATGCTCTTTCCCTTTCATAGCAAATCCAGGAGGTTGCTTCACATAGACCTCTTCTTGCAAATCTCCATTCAAGAAGGCTGTTTTTATGTCCAATTGATGCACTTTCCAACCTCGATGGGTAGCCAATGCAACCACGGTACGAATGGTAGTCATGCGTGAAGTAGGTGCAAACGTTTCCTCATAGTCAATGCCATATTGTTCCGCATATCCTTTGGCAACCAATCTAGCTTTGTAGCGATCAATGCTACCATCAGATTTTCTCTTAATCTTATAAACCCACTTTGTACCAATGGCATTCTTTCCTTTTGGCAATTCACATAACTCCCAAGTACCATTCCTATGTATGGAATCCATTTCTGATTGCATAGCACTCATCCATTGTGGATTGTCACATGCATCTTCAAAAGAAAGTGGCTCTTCATTACATGTTGTAGCAATAAGAGAATAATCCACAAAATTACTTGATGCATGGTGAGAGCTTGATCTTGTTCTACCAAGTAAAGGTGCACTCAATTTGCTGTCTTGCAAAGTTTGTTTCAGCCACTTTGGCATAGATTGTGCACTCTTGATAGACATGCGTTCATTATGTAAAACATCTTCAATATGTACATCATGCGTGGGCTGAATTTCGTGCTCAGTTTCATCCATATTTGGATGCAAATGTTCAACCATATGTGGCTGAAAATTTCCAACAGTTTTGGCAATTTTTGGCTGAATTTTTTCAGCCATGTTTGGCTGGAAATTCTCTGCATTTTCAGCCCTATTTGGCTGGAATTTTTCAGCCCTTTGAACCTAAGTTGGCTGGTCTACATGGCCATAGTCAAGCGCACCATTTTGCAACAAAGGCATGAGTGTATCGAACACATCTTGTGAGCTAACTGTTGGCAGTTTTTTGCATTCAAGTAGAGGGAAAACTGAATTTTCAGCAAATACCACATCTTGACTCACAATAATTTTGTTCGTCAATGGATGGTACAACGGATATCCCTTACTTTCAGCACTATAACCAACAAATATACATTTCTTTGCCTTGTCATCAAGTTTGTGATGTTGTTGTGATGGCACAAGAGCATATGTCAAACAACCAAACACACGCATATGACTAACCATAGGCTTATGACCATTCCAAGCCTCATAAGGAGTGATGACTCTCAATGCTTTTGTAGGGCAGGGATTCAACACATAATTTGCACACATCACCGCTTCCATCCAAAATTTATGAGGAAGATGCTTTCCTTTAACCATACATCGCGCCATTTCAAGTAGAGTTCTATTTTTACGCTCGGCAACACCATTTTGTTGAGGTGTATATGGCACCATACATTGGTGTGAAATACCTCTTTCATGAAGAAAAGCATTAAACTCATGTGACATGTACTCACCACCACGATCCGTGCGTAGAGTCAAAAGCTTTTGTGAAGAAAAATTTTCAGCCTTAGCTAAAAATGCTTTGAAGCAAGAAAATACCTCATTCTTTGCTTTCATAGGATACACCCATGTATGGCGAGTAGCATCATCAATGAAGGTAACAAAATATACATGCTTCCCAAAAGATGGAGTCTTGACCGGACCACATACATCACTATGAACAAGTTGCAATTTTCTTGTAGTGTGTGTGTGACTATCTTTTGGAAAAGAAGCACGATGCATTTTTCCAAGAATGCAACCTTCACATGCATGCTTTTCAATGGACTCAAGTGTAGGCAAGCCAATAACCATGTCCTTCTTTTGCAAGTAGAGCAAACTATTGAAGTTCAAATGACCAAAACCAGCATGCCAAAGCTCCATTTCAGCCATGGAAAAAGTATGAGCAACCAAGGCATTCGAGGCAGCCCTCTTGTATGTATCCATGTGATACAAACCATCACATAATGTACCGGACATCACGATAACATCGCCATTGCTGAAATCATGAACCATACACTTATCATCAACAAAGTGTACATGAAGTCCTGCTTTGGCAATCAACGGAACTGAAATTAAGTTCTTCTTGATACCGGGCACATACAATGCATTTTTCAAGAGAGTCACACCTCCATTTGCAGCCGTAAGCTCAATTTCTCCTACTCCAATGATAGGATAAGAGGCATTGTTTGCACACACCACATGTCCTCCTTTAGGTGCATCTTTCAAAGAGGCAAAAAATCTTTTGCATGATGTTATGTGCTTTGAAGCACCACTATCAAAGAACCAATCCGAATCAGCCTCACTCACAACCATGCATTTAGAATGTAAAGAAGCATCATAATGACATTTAACAACACATGCCGAAAAATCTTGAGCCATGTTAGCTTCATCATTCTTTGCATTTGTTGAATTTTCAGCAATAGACATGCCGGATTCCTTCTTCTTTTCATTGCGTTTAGCAAGCTTTCTATACTCATCAATAGTATGACCAGCCTTCCGGCAATATTTGCATCTCTCTTCTTCTTTTGCAAATCACCATCATTAGAGGAATGAGTGGAAGAGGAAGCTTGAGGCTTTGGTTTTGATGAACCAAAAGCTGAACCATACTTGCTTTTCCCCTTTTGTGAGATAGCAAGTGCTTGCGTTCCCTCAATCAAACCACTCCTATTCACTCTAGATTGCTCTTCTTGCAAAAGAAGAGACACAACCTCATCAAATGCATACATATTAGGATTTCCTTTTGCAACCAAACGGAGTGTAGTAGCAAAGCTTTGAAAGGATTCCGGTAATCCTTTCAACAATGTAGAAATGAGTGATGCATCCAGAATGATCTCATCTATGTTTGCCAATTGCTCTTTCAAGTCCTTGATGCGTGTCACATACACATCCACTGACTCATTTTCAGCCATACATACATCCTCAAGTTGCTTCCTCAAGTATGCAACACGTGCTTCATTACGCATGGCATACAAAGAAGCAAGAGTGTCCCATGCCTGTTGTGATGTAGAACATGACCGAATGTGTGGAACTATATGACGCTTCACTGAAAGCGCAATCAAAGCATGAGCTTCAGCATCTTTTCCATCCCATCTAAGCTGCTCCTGTGTAGGTGGAGAAGGAGAAACCACAGTACTCAAAGAAGAAGCTCCATCTGTGACAGTAGACTGTGAAGTAGAAGCACCTGCCGGTCTTCGATCTACATCTGCCACTATGTTCCAAAGTTGTTTTGCAACAAGAACGTGCTTCATCATGTAAGACCACATCGGATAGTTGGTCCCATCAAGCTTATCTTCAGCTTGAAGCATGCCAAACAAATCATTGCTGCCCGCCATTTCACTAAGGAACAAGAATGTGACAAAATCTTCACTTCGACGAAAACTGAAATGAGTGCTGAAATTTCAGCTCACAAACCGTCACTCTGATGGCGATTCTGACTGCATGAATGGCTTCGAAATGGGGGTAAAACCCCAGCGCACTTGCTGGAAATGTTTCCGGGCTGCTAAAATTCACACTTCTATGCTCTGAAGTCGATTTGCACTGTTAAAGTGCACGCGTGCCGCGACGCGAAAAACCGAAACTTGAGAAGAAGCTGAACCTGCTCTGATACCACTGTTGGGTGTGTGTAGAAGTGCGAGAGACACACGAGAAGCACACACAAAGAGCACAAATGCAGCAAGACACACGGAGAAGACGATGGCTGGAATAGCTCTCTCTATTGATCGATGAACTGAACTGAAGTATAAGCTGAATAATATCCCTAAGTACAAAGTACCACCACATATGAGAGTATCAAGTATGTGGTAACATGGGGAAAAACCTCTAGCCAGCACTAGAGTAAAAAGTGCCCATGTATAGGGAAAAGGTTCACATCAAAGCTACACGAGGACCACATAAGTGTAACACTCACACTAGAGGTCTAGAGGTGTTTACTTAAAAAACACACAACATGGTGTTGGTGCAATGGAGTCAAAATATATTGAAGAGATGTTTAATTGCTTTTATAGTACTACGTTCTCAAGGACGTATGCAATGGAATGAGCCAAAGAGCCAAAAATTGCAGAAACTACAAGAATTAATCAACACAACATGGCTGGTGAAAAATGGAAGTCAATGTTGGGACCTTTACATCATGCTCAATGGAAGGCTACAAGAACACGAGAGGGATCATCTCAGAAGTGAAGTCATTAAATCCATTCATGGTGTATTTTTAATAAATGATAAGTTTTTCAATACACTCTTCTCTACTTTGCAAGTTTTAAAGGAAAATATTTGCCTTTTTTTAACTATTTCTATCGACTCAAATGTCAATAGAACCTTATTAAGTGAAACATCATAAGAAAAGACTTAGTGTCTCATCTCAACATTCTAGCACTATAGAGTATGGCATAAACAAAGAAAATTGCGATGAAGGATCTTATTAACGTTCCTAGCCATGTGCAAGACACTTAATCACCACCATGGATGAATCCCCACAAAAGACCATGTAGTGTATCAAGCTCCACATCTCGCCATGCAATAGGCTATGGAAATAACCCTGGGAGTGAACAACCACATGAAAACGAAGTTTCACATGGACAATCCAAGAAACTAATTACAAGTCATTCAAAATCACCAATATCATCATATGCATAGCCTCCATCACCTAGGAAACCAATGATGAAAAGGGAGAAGAAGCAGCTCAAAGAAAGGTAGTTCTCTTTGATGATTTGAATGAGTCTCTAGAGGATGATTCACAACAATATATAATTCCTCCACTAGATTTTGATTCAACTGAGGAGAGTCACATAGAGGAACCATGGGTAAACCAAGAAATACCATCAAATCATAGGATCAACATAGCTGGCAAGATTCTACCAATGAATTAGGGATGCATACAAAATGATGAAGAGATGGAGTGATTCCAAGAGCAACATTTAGAACAAGGAGAAAGCTCAAGATGTGTAATGTAGAAAGAATGTGTTCAAACTACTTTGTACACCACCCCAAACAAGACTACAACAAAATGTCCAACAAAGACCCCGAGCACCACAAACAAGAAGTCCACAATGAAGAAGAAGATTTATGGAGGCATTCTTAGATATAAGGCACTAACAAAAGATAGTAGAGTTGTTCATACCTAGAAGAACCTTTGAAAGGGTGGTTAAAGAAGAGTTACAAAGGTATTGTGTGGGATTAAAGATCCAAGCTCTAGCTTTAGAAGCTTGAGATGCTTTACAAGAGGCAATAGAACCATATTTGATATCAATGATTGATGATTCCAACCTATGTTCCATCCATGCAAAGAGGGTTATTATACAACCTAAGGATGCACAATTAGCTAAGAAGATTAGGGGTGATCATAGATAACACTTGTAAATAGATCTCTCCATACAATGGAGTTTTTGTAACTTTTAATATTTTGAATGAAACATGAGAACTTGTTCTCCCTTTTTTGTCTCTTATCTCTTTCCATGTCATTATCTTCACATATCCCTCTTCTTGTTTTTATATTTTCTTCTTTGTGTCATAAACTATAAGCAAGCCATCAAATATGTCATTAGGATCATTGTACCATACTCTTTAGGCTAAATCAAGACCAGCCATAGAAATGTGAGAGAAGCCACTAGGATTTGAAGTAGGTTCTCTTCCATTTATGTGGCTAGGCCTTTTTTGGCCTTGTAACAATGTTTGAGATAACTCGGCTTGTTGCTAGAGTACATTTCATGTCTTTATGCCATGGATAGCTTATGACCTCAAATTGACAAATCACTAGGGATCACTTAGCCATACCGATGCCTAAACCATGCTTGAAACATCTATTTGATATGACCATATGTCTTTTCATGTCCCTAGATAGCATACAAAGTCAAAAAATATCCTTTCCATATAAATATGGGGTAGGGCTCCTAAAATTGTTGGCAAGGGATTTTCGTACTTTTCTTTGGTAGGGCATTTTGTGATCTCCCAATGCCATGGATTAGACATTGAGTATCGCATACATAAGAATAATGGTTGAAATTGTATCTTATGACAAAGACAAAACAAAGATCTCTGAAACCTCATATACACAAAAATTTCAAGACCTTGGTCATTGTGATGCTTCAAAAATCAATGTGATGTACCGACATTCTTGAGTATGTTCCCATAGGGAATAAGACAATTGGTCCACTAAGTAATGGTTGATAAACAAAGAATTTTACTTAAGGCCTTGAGTCACCATCTCATGAAGTGGCCCTCAGGAATATAGTGTTTATGGATAATTACAAAATGTTCTTTGGGAAGCTTCCCAATGTAGTTTGCAAGGATGAGCCACCTCCTCAAGATACTGGATCCCCTCCACTCCTAGGTGCAAACTTCTCATCTTTGACCACCTCTTGCATGACATGTTATGATTAGTATCTACATGTGGTTGCAAAAATGAATGACATCAATTGAAAATACTTACACCTTGAACTCTTATTTTCTTCTACTCCTCTCTCTGAAAGATGTAAATTAATGCAAGAATGCAACATCCCACTTTGCTCAATGATTGATGAGCTTGGAACCTTTAATCCCAATATTCTTTCCTGCACATGATTGAATTCTTCTTTGGTGATTTGTTGATTTTCACTTGTAAGGATGTCATCATTAACGAATTTTATTGTGTCTACCATTGACCCACCAAAAGAAAAACACCTCTTCTCCAAAAATTCACAGCTTCTATTCAAATGTCACTCGAATATGGTACAAAATAAAATTCAGCATCCATCGATTCATTACTCGAACGCCTTCTCAAAGTTGTGCAAGAATAAATCATCTTGTCCTTCAAATAGTCCCCTTTGGCTCGAAAGAGGTGGATGGTGCAGGTACATCTTCCAATTTACCATCTACACCATGTGGATAAGTTTCTTTGATTCCTTCTCTCTCTAACAGAAGATTCAAGTGTTCTTGGGATGGTTACATTTTCATCATCAACAAAACCATCCCTAAGAAAAGGAGGGATGTTATCATGAGCCTAGATGTAATTTCTTTATTAGTGGAAGAGTCTCATGAAGGAGGTGCCCTACCTCCTCTGCAAATGCCTGGAAGGGCTTCAAACATTTTGAAAATTTCTCATGACCTTTGTCAATGTAGTTGAGAAGGTCACAAGTAACAACTTTTCCATCATGTGTTGGTATTTGCATTGAGAAATGCAATATATGAACTTGCATATGTTGAAGTAGCTCCTTCAAGGCATTGCATTCGTTTGAACGATACCATGGAGGTGAGGAACCTTGGATAGAAGACCATATAGGCCCTGCTGACCTTTATAATGTGAATTCTTAAAAAACGTCTAGAAATGTTTAGTGTCCACTCGTAGGAGGTACAAAGGTGGAAGCAATAGCTCACAAATGCACAAAGTTTTTGATCTAGAATCTCTACGTAGTTGCAAAAGTGAGAAAAGAGGACATAGGACTCCTATTTATAGATATTCTCTTATTTTTAGGTGATGGGTCCCACTTTAACAAAAGTGACTTTTCTTAGAATTAAAATAGAACTGAGTTTTAGTAAGAAAAAATGACATTTGAAATCACAATAAGAAAATAAACCAAACACAATTTATTACAAGAAAAATACTGAGAATGTATACATACAAGTAGAATGTTATTAAAATCTTCTTGAAGCAAATGTGAAAATATTTTCATTGCAAAAATAGATTTGTACATCGGTTTCACATTGTCTTTATTTTAAATTGGATAACAATGTGGCAAAAATTTACGACAATGAAATTTCATTCTCATCCATGCTCCAATCTACGAGGACCTTAAATTTGTCTTCCAATCTCTTTCCAATCTATGGAAATTTCATAATAGAGTAAAACATTATGAAATTCATGAGCAATAATTGTAGAATAAGACATATATAAATGGAATCCAACTCTTGCCTTCTTCCTTTGTATTTAGAATTTGAAATCATGAAGATCATCATATCCCATGATAAATAAATGCTCTCTCAAGTTTTCCAAGTTCCAATGCTGACTAACTAAAACCACCTCCATATAATAGTAGGGTAAATTTTCATTAACTTCAAATGAAACTAAATATCCTTGGAGCTTTGTAAAGGTATCCACACTCCAAGTTTACATATCCAATGATCGTAATAAAATATAATGTACAAAGAGATACTATGTTTTAAATAGCAAAATCCTATACCTATGTCATCGATCTTAAAACCATATCTATCCCCTTTTGACAATCCTTCTACATAACACCAATTTTCTCCTAGTAAAGCTTCTACTACCGCACATGTAATATCTTTACATAGAAACATTATAGGAATTTCTACAAAAGGAAGGCCTTGAGATATTTTTCCATAGCAATGGATAATTAGATTCCAATGTATAACTATTGATCTAGACACTTGTGTTAATCCCAAAGAGTTATGTATATTCATTACTATCTTACAATGGGTAAGATGAATTTCAAAGACAAATCAATGGATAAGTAGAGTCCAATGTAGAACTATTTATCTAGAAACGTTTGTGAATTTAAAAGAGTTATGTATGTCCATTATCATCTCACCATTGAAACATGTTATGGAACAAAAATCAGGTTGTGGGCACTCTAGACTAAGAAAGGTATGAACTTTAACAATTTCCAACCTTCCGTAATCAGCATCTATAGAAGGAACAATGTATTTGTGGATGTAAAAGAAGATAATTTCATCAATAAGCTTAGTAGAAGGTACATTTGGAAAAACTAATATCCAATATCTTTATGTTAATGTGTTGAAAGTCCCTTTAAGACTATGTAATGGTTGCTCTTCCCACTAAACAAGAAGGAAATATGACTCTAATAGAGCGAAACATACTAGGATGACTAAGTTAGACATTTGACACCATGAAGCATTGAAAACTGTATTGAAATGCTCATAATGGATTGGATATCTTGTTCTATTAATGTTTTCCAACTTTATGGTTGACATGGTGAAGAAATGATGTACAATAGCAACCATTCCACCATGTGTTTGTTGCTTAAAGCCTAAAAGCTTATTCTTCCAATGAATATCCAATTTTCCATGATCTCAAACACAATGAGCAACAAATCTAGATGGTTGCATGTACACCCATGAACCTTTGCAAAAATCCTCTCGTGCTAAAATTACTTCCATTGTTTTGATGTTATGGTATGTCATTGTGTTAAATTCATTTTTTAATTCATCTGTGATTTGTGGAGGTTTCTATGGGAGTCCAAGTTGTTGCCATTGCTATAGAATTGGGATGAGAAAGGTGGGAGGAGAAATAGAGCTTATGTTGTATGGTAGGGAGGGAATAGAGGTGAAACATATGAATTTGGGTTTGGGTATAAAAATAGGAGTTCGATGAGGGAAAAGAGAGGTTTTTGAGCTATTTTGAAACAAGTGACTTCTTTAGCTCTAATCATGCATGGATTTTGAATTAGAAGTAAAAAATAGGACTTTTGACCCTTAAATATGATACAGGTTCATTTAATGGTACTATGATGAGTTGTACCACTTAAAAAAAAAAAGACATTCTTGGGCCTAGACTAATTATGAGATTTTCTCTTTCTTTAGAAGACAACACTGAACCTATTGGAATCTTGTTCCCTCTTCCCCCTTCAACCAAGTAATTTATAAGGTCTAGACGGTGACCATCACCCTCTTTTGATTGTTCTATCACTATTCACTCCTTAATCTAAAAGGCCCATTTAGGGTTCATTTTCTTTGCTAATGTCTTTGATCTTGTCTTGCAAAGCCTCTTGAAATTTCCTACATGTATTTTCTTCTTTAAAGCATGTGGGTTCTTCAATAATTTCACTCATATCTTCATATTGTGTAGCCATGAATGAATCATAGGTAAGACTCTCAAGAGCATACCTTACCCTAGAGAAAAATATTATTTCATAATTACATGTTTACCTTTGAGCTCTACCCGTTCTTCATTGAGCTACATCCACAAATCCTCATCTTCTTCTATTTTTCTCATTTTCACCTTCCCTTTGTTCCGTGCATCACTAATTTGACTTGATATAGGGTTGTATCCACTCGATGATGCATGTCTACTAGATTCCTTTGTTCCACTAAGGACTATAGTCTATGCTCCTTCATTTCGTCTTGAATTCCTTCACTATCTACATTTCCTTGCATAGATATATTTGAGGAATACCCAGGTAAACCATCATGTAATTTTACATCCCTATCTAGCACCCAGTTTGCTTCTTATTTCACTTGGTATCAACACATAGCGAGTACAAAAGACGCTCTCAAGTGTGATGTTTCTCGTTTTCCAATACATCTCATTATCTATTAAACCAAGCTACATATGCTTTTCTTTCATGCAAAACGCACGTGGGTGCTATGTTGATGATGTTTATAGCAATAGTTGATGCATCGGCCGAATTACAATTCGGTATTACCATTTCCATCATCAAAGTATTAGTACATTCTACAATCTACCTATTTTTTCTTTTTGCTACACTAGGTTTTTGTTCTGTTTACCTATATGTGATTTGGCACTTGATACCATTTGAAACCAAAAAATCAAAGAATGCATGAGGGAAGTATTCTCCCCCTTTATCTGACCTTTAAAACTTGATGTACATGTCAGATTCCTTTTCTACAATAGGTTTGAGCTTCTTGAAGTAATTAAAGACATCTGATTCAGTCATCATGCAATAAAGCAAACACATTCTTGTGAAATCATCAATGAATGTTACAAAATTTCTATTACCCTAATTGAGCTCTCCTTTGTTGGTTGCTAAACATCTTCTTGAACGAGCTCAAGTGGATGCTAAGCCACATAGTTACTCATCTTCAAAGATAACCTAGTTTCCTTACCAAATTGGCAAGCTTCACAAAAGTTCTGAGGTTTTTGATTCTAAAGATTTGGTAATCCAATAACCAACCTCTTCTTTTCCATATAAATTATCCTTTGAGTATTGACATGTCCATAGCTTTTGTGCTAGAGATTGAATTGTTCTACCTTTTGGTATGTATGTATGTATGTATATATGTATGTATATACCATTTGTTCGTGGTTTTAAGCCAAGTTTATTGATCAAGCATGGGTTTACTATTTTGTTTTAACTCGATGAATTTAAATCATGTGATATTTGATGTAGCAATCATGTACTCGATATTTTTGCATGGATATATTTTGAGGGTAGCAACTGTCCATCTAAGTGTGGTCCTTCTATCTGTCTAAGGAAGAAGCTAACAACAGGCACTTGGTTGGGATTCCACATCGAAATATGGAGAAAGGGCAGATTTTAGTTTTGGCCGGTGCAAAGCATTGCTTAAAGGGAAACCAGTAGGGGCTCCTTCAGAAAAAGTGTTTCAAGAATATAGGTATGACATGCAGTTCCGCAGGGATGTGGTCTCCCGCTGTCGAGATGCCGCCTTTCAATTTTCTTGCTATCTTCAATCTAACGAGAAAAGAGGAGAAAATGATCTACCTACCGGCGGGGGGGGGGGGGGGGGGGGGGGGGGGGGGGGGGGGGGGGGGGGGGGGGGGGGGGGGGGGGGGGGGGGGGGGGGGGGGGGGGGGGGGGGGGGGGGGGGGGGGGGGGGGGGGGGGGGGGGGGGGGGGGGGGGGGGGGGGGGGGGGGGGGGGGGGGGGGGGGGGGGGGGGGGGGGGGGGGGAGGGGGGGGGGGGGGGGGGGGGGGGGGGGGGGGGGGGGGGGGGGGGGGGGGGGGGG
>MU263346.1:0-7500 GCA_020310875.1 Ceratopteris richardii
CACACTTCTCTGCCTTGGGATCCAATTTCCCTCTTACTTGAGAAGGAATGTGAGCATAGGCTAAGCATCCAAAGATTTTACAATGCTCTAGACTAGGTCTTCTTCCATTCCACACTTCATATGGAGTGGTTCCATCTAGTGACTTAGATGGAAGTCTATTTATGAGATATGTGGCTGTCGACACAGCCTCTGCCCATAGGTAGTTCGGCAATCCCTTTCATTGAGCATGGACTTGCAGCTTCGACAATAGCTCTGTTCCTCTCTCTGCTACACATGAGTTCGGGTGTATACCTTGTAGTGACTTCCCTTTAATGCCTCTTTCATGCAAGAAGGCATCAAATTCAAAAGAGAAGTATTCTCCTCCACCATCTGATCTGAGTCGTTTCAAAGTCCTACCTGTTTGGTTTTCAACAAGAGCATATACTTCTTAAAGCAATTAAACACTTCATCCTTGTGCTTCATGAAAACAGAATGGTCCACCTGCTACAATCATCTATGAAAGACACATAATATCTGAGCCTGATATAGATGGCTCCTTACTTGGACCCCACAACACATCCGTGTGCACTAGATCCAAAGGATTTGATACATATATCCTTTCTTATTGAAAGGTTGTCTATGAGCCTTGCCGAGTTGACAAGCTTCACACTTATAAATCATGTGTTGCCTTGTGATATTAGGCAAACCAAGTACACTTTGGTCCTGCAAATCTGTTTGAGTGTCCTCTCACCAATGTGAGCAAGCCTTTTGTGCCATATCTCCAACTCTGTTAGAGTTTGAGATCCATAGCTAAACAAAGCTATGTTCTTTGTATCTTCCACTTCAAAGTGAAAAGCCTTCTGTCTTTCTCCTTTGGCAATCCTTCGAAAGCCTTGCCTTGGGTCTTCAACATATGCTCCAAATCGATTGAATCTAAACGTGCAATCCTTTTTCAACAATCTGTCCAACACTTATTAAATTTTTGGTAATTGTAGGGACATACAAGACTTTGCTTAAGAGGTTCATATTCCCATCTGATGTCTTCACATTACCTATCTTCTCCACTGAGTGCTTTGTGTCATCTCCTGTCTGCACTTCATGCTTGTTATGAGGATCTTCCAAATCAGAAAGTAAAGCCACATTTCCTGCTACATGGTTTGAGCATCCCGAATCAATGTAAAATATGTGATCATCATCCTTACCCTTCTCGTTGATAGATTCATAATCAATAATGAATCTTCTTGACTTTGGTCCTCTGCATAGTTATTGTAATCTCTTCTTCCTCTATGGCCACTTTGATAGTTGTTGTTGTTGTAATTGTTGTTTGTAGTAGTTGTTGTTGTAGCCTCCATTGTACCTGCCTCTATTGATCCATAGCCACCTCTATTGAATCCTCTTCCTCTTGAGTTCCTCGGGTTCCTGAAACATTCTTCAGTAGTATGGTTAGATAAGCCACATATGTTGCAAGGTTGAGATGATTGGAATCTCCCCTACCTTGCTTTCCACTTCTGCCTCTTCCTCTAGCTCGTCCTCTACCTGCAAAGTTTGCTTGGAAAGAGCTTCCTTCATCTTCATTCTTTCTATTCTTTGACTTGTCCTTGACCTTAGCTTTATCAGAATATAAGGCAGAAGTTTGATTACCTCTTGAGGACTCACCACCTTTGCTAATCTTTGCTTCATGAGTGAAGAGTTGGCCATGAGTGTGTTGAGGTCGGGTACATGCATATCCATGTATAAATCCATGGCTGTTGTGAATGACTCCACTTGTCGTCTGCTTTGATTCCACTCATGATTTGTCTTATGATTTGCTCCTCTTCAATTACCTCTCCAATGCTTCCAAGTTGGTCGGAAATCTCCTTCATCTTTGTGACATAATCAGTCACATTTGCTTCGGGCTTTTCTTCATTGTTGTGAACTCCATCCACAATTGGTTCTTCCTTGCTCGAGTGTTGGAAGAGAAGAAAGAAGCAAGTGCATTCCAGGTTTCTCTTGATGTCTTGCATCCCTTGACATGAGGTAAAAGAAATCAGAGATTGAGTTTAGAATATAGGACCTTGCAAGTGCATCCTTCGAACACCAATTCGAAAGTCCTTCCACTTCTTCATGTGATGGTTGCCCTTTGTTCCTCATGGTTGCATTGCTTCATCTCCGGATATGAATCCATATAGATTCCTCCCTTGAAGGTAAGCCTCCATCTTAGAGACCATGCGATAGTTGTTTCGATCCAATTTGTCAATTGTTGATGGAAATCCATCTCCCATGTTGCTTGACTATGCTCTGATACCACTGTGAAGAGAGATGGTGGATGCAATCAAAGATGAGTAGGTGCCGCTACAACCAGCTTCACACAGCCAACTGAGACTTCAGAGATTAGTAGACCCTTTGAGCTTCCTAAATCCACCAAAATATCAGCCAAGTACTTTGGAACATGTATCCCAAAGGTTTAAGTCAAGACAGGCTAGTTGCGAAATGACTAGCTCCCAAAACTTGCTATTTTTGGACATACACCTGCTGGAAAAAATGAATAGTGCTCTCTCACTGGAAGGAATTAGAAAAATTCCTTTTGGGCATAGCAAATAGACTTAGCAAGCTTCCTATTCCAAGTTAAAACACTTCAAATGATGGACTGAGCACTGAGAACAAGTTTCATCAAGTTCTGGAACATTCCCACAATTCTCGGGGCTCTGCAGAGATAGACCAGTAAGCAGTAAAATGCAGATATCTCCAAAAGTATAAATTCAGTGACCTTGAACATTTATAGGTAGAAACTAGATAGTGAGAGCTATCTAACGCACTTTAAAACACTGAAAAAGGTTCAGTAAAACTCGAGATATGACCTTCTGAAGTTACTGCTCTGAGTGAGTATAGCAGAGAACAAAACAGAGAGGTAGATGATAATAAATGTATAGATTCACATATGATTACAACCACATTGGCAATGAATCTTTGCACAATGGACTAGAATGAGAGCTATGGAGTAAGCTCTTCAATCTCTACAAAATGACATGAAGTGGTCACGTACAAGGCTTGCTAATCGCCTCTTCCTTCTTGCTCCTTTTATAGCTATTCTTGGAGGGAGTTTTGAATTCGAATTCGAATGGCTCCACCTAAAAGTGATCCCCAAAGTTAGGAGAGATTCCCTCAGCTCAAAAATCGTGATTTTGGTAGTTGGAGCCACGAATTTGCTTTTACATCATGGATGAGGTAAGCCATCCTTTTACTTTTTTCTTTTTCCATTTACAAGAGATAAAATGTACTTTTACAAGAGGTGTTCACATGACTACTCATGTGACTTACAAATGAGGATAATATCAAGCATATCAAGCATGTAGGCTTGGGCAAAATGCACCAACACTAACAACCCTAGGGGTCTCTCTATGTGACCATCGGCCATTTGCAATTTCATCCTTGTGGGCCTGAGTGCTGGCTTGCCCAACGCTTCCATAGGAAGTGGTAGCAATTGCAACTCCTGCACCTGAGTCTAGAATGGCCTTGGTGGTGTATCCTTGATGGGTGATAGGAAGATATGTGTTTCCCTTTTCGCCCTCACTCATGTCTCCTATCTTGTCTAATGGTATTTCTGGCACTATTCTCTGGGATCCTACCTGGGAACGAGTTTTGCTATCTTGTACTTGTTTGGCTACATGTTCCATAGCTCTGGCCTACTTTGAGTAGATCTTCTAAGGTGAGGTTGCATTGTACTTTAGTGTTTTTACTACCTCCGTATTCTTAGGTATGATCAAGCCTTCGTTTCTTACCATGACTGTGTGGTGCTCTCATACAAGTAGACTTAGCTTCCCATGGGCCTGTGAAGTGGGGTATTCTTGTAGAGAGTTAGACTCAAAGTCTAATCTTTCCTGAGATTGGGTGCTCTCCTACTCCTCATAAATGGATGGGATGTCTTGTGGGAATTGGTCATGTGCATCATCCACAAGTTCAATGGGAGGGGGGACTTCACTTTGTTTAGCCCATTTGTTCTTGAATCTCTCGTAAGAATTCTGGTGTGAACCGATTCATAGAAGATGATGTGTCTGGTTCTGTAGAGTTAGGCACATAGGCTTCCTGGGCAGGAAGACCTGCCCTTTCACTTGCCTTGTCCTTGTGTTGAGAGGCGCGTTCCTTTTTTGATTGTGCAATTAGCTTCTCTATTCTTTCTAGCAGTCCATCAAAGTGTAACTGTGTCTTCGCTGAGCTAGAGATGTTAAATAGGCGACTGGCTTCAAACATGGTCTGAGCCAAGTCCACCATCTTAGCACAAATTTTGGTTCGTTCTAGCTCTAGTTCTGCTCTAGGGTAACACTTTTCATGATCAGTTACGTTTGGCCCTTCTTGGATTCTGCCTGATAGGCTTTAAGCATCATATTAAGGTCCTCACGAGTGGGATCTGCTAGGAATGATCCTACTCTAGGGGGTGGTGGAATTAGGTGAGGCGGATTGGAAGGTGGCGGGTCGGATGGAGTTGGGAATGGTGGAGGTGGGGTAGTGTGAGAGGGAGTTTGAGATGTGAGTTCAGTTATCCTGGCCTTTGTTTCTCTGAGGCTTTCCTCGAGTTCACTCATCTTTTTTGCCCATTGCCTTTTCATTCTTTCACGACTATCTCTCCAAGCTCTAGTCCTCTTCTTGGTTATGCTCTCAGTTTCACTAGCCTCTAGGCTCTTTCCTGGCCTACCCCTTGGTTTTGCTGCAATGCTAAAGCTCTAGTGACTACCTGTATGGATGCAGTGGAAGTGACACTTCCCGTGGAATCTACCACTAACCCTACAACATTGATAGGAGTAATCTTTGGCATATTATTAGGATTCTTAGGGTAGTCTCGTAAGAGATGCTCCTTTACACACTCTTGGCAAAAGCCTTGAATTGTCACTGACTGGGTTGTGTAGGTGGAGGTAAGGGGCAATCACGAATGAGATGATCTCCCTGACATCTGTAGCATGGTCCTCTAGGAAATGGGGTCTTACCTACCTCAGTTGAGGTCTAGGGTTGGGGTTTGCATACATGACGTTTGTGTAATCAGACTCCCAACTAGGTTCATTTGGCTCTTCACTATAGTAGGACTCCCCATGTTCAGGAGACTGCATGTAGTAGGCCTGGGGGCTATCAACATGTGTAGCGAATCGAAACTATGGTCACTGGGTCACTTTCTGATAGTAATGGGGTTACTAGCACTATGGCCCTATTCAGGTTTCTTCTGCAGTTGCATACTTTACAGGGATCACGTTGGATGGAGCTGGAGGTTGTTGGGCTAACACAGGCTGAGGCCTTTGCTTGGCTTGATATTGTGGTTGGTAGGTTTGCTGAGGCCTCGCATACTGCTGAGGTGGGTACTGGTTCTGGTATCTTCCTTGTTAAGGGTATGCTTGTGGGTACGTCTGCCTAACGGTTTGCTATTGTAGGGGCAATCTTGCGCGTGTGATTGGTGTACCTCCGTTCTATGGTGCAGTACTGGCTACTAGGATTTACTTGGGGTTGAGCCATAATGGACATACGTTCGCCATGTGGTCACCCCCACATGTATAACATCTTTTCACAGGGGCAACCTTGGGATCTGTTTGCTAGTGACACCTAATTTCTGAGCTACCTTCTCTGCAAGTTCCTCAATTGATGTGGATTGCGTGGAAGAGAGGCTAGAGGCACTATCTGAATCTTTGTATATCTTGGAAAGCTCTAACTCCTCCCCTAGGTTATCCTCGATGTCAATGCACATGCGTACACACTCTTCTATGGTCCTAGGGTCCTTCAAGTACACATAAGATCTCAATTTGGCACTTAGCAATCCATCCAAGAATAAAGCCACTCGCTTAGCTGGCGTGGGTAACTCAGGGATAGGGCATCTCTCTAAGTATTGCCTGAATCTTCTTCCTGCAAGTCTCACGGTCTCTTGAGGGGTTTGCTTGAAGCTGTGAATCAGTGAGGAAGTGTTATGTCTTATGCCACTTTTAGAAAATTCGATAATGAATGCCTCTAGAAGTTGGTCTATGCTCCTGAACTGCCTCTCATTTAGTGGCTGAAACATGTCAGGGCAGTGTTCCTAAGGGTTAGACCAAAGGCATTGTACTGCGTGAACAGATCTTCCACTTGTTCCGCTCTCAAGACTTGCCTAAATTCAGCCACATGATCGTATGGATCTCCAGTGCCATCGAAGTAGTTCTTCATGGACTTAACCAGCTGTGTAGGTCTCAATGTTCTTGTGTGTTCTCTAGGTCTCGGCAAAGGGAAATCATCGGCATTTCTTTGGTTCCTTAGGGCTCTATGTCCCTCAGGTTCCCCTCTATTTGTTTCCATTCTCGTTCTTCCTCCCCAAAGAGTTGGCAAAGCTTACCTCAGGTCTATCTCTATGTCTGTCTCTTTGAGCTCCATGAGCATGGGACGTTCCAGCTCCCGGGTGGCCATAGGAAACGTTCGATCTTGGTTGGGGGAAAACGAATTCACCCTTCCAAGTATAAGCATGCCTGTCATGTTCTGTAACCACAAAGATCCTCTCTGAAGCATGATCTAAGTAGGTCACTCTGCGTGGGCTATCTGGATCTTTAAACTCATAGATCATGATTGTTCCTATATCATTTGGCCGATCAGATTTATACCTCCAAAAGGCTTCATCAGTCTCTCCGTTCAGAAGCACATCTATGCTCTTGTTGTCCTGGGAAATCCACTTAGGAGTGAGAATTCTCGTAAGAACAGATTTCCCTCGAGGGGTCCTGGGCTCTACACCCTGTTTCCTTGTTCTAGGTCATCGATGTCCGTCTCAGGGATCACATTCCCGAATTCGTCTGTCCTATGTGGGTGACTGGTGACTACGTATACGGTTCCTTCTTTGTCCAAGTATGCTCCGTTTTCAAACTTAACAGCTGGGTGTTCTAGTCCAATGGATTGGTAAGGATTTTTAATCTGGACCACGGATCTTCCTAGACCGTCCTCATAGATGCTAGCACCTAATCGGTTGGTCCTAAGGTATTCGAGCTGCGTCTTGTATGGGCCTTCTACCCTGTGCAAGTATGGCACTCCTGAACTTCCCATAGGCCGGTCCATGCCTTGAGACATCTCTGATTCACTAGTCTCAGAGCTAGGGTAGTATGAGTGGTGGATCAACTGCTGGGCCCAAGACCTAGCAGTGTGGTTGACACTAGCCTCTGAAGACCTAAGACTTTGTCTATCTCTCCCTAGATGTCGCCCTGATCTAAGGTTCATAAGCCTAATTGAATAGCCCAAATTGCCCAAGTACAACCTCGTTGCTGAGTTCTTTTGTATCAATTACTTGATTCTTTTTTTAGTTGCTTCCGTGTTTATGGTCTTGTCTGATATCACGTCGTCAGGTATACTTGAGTTAATTTCCGCACTGTAAGTTGATCGTTCCACGTTAGATTCTTTTCCTTTAAAATTCTCGACCGTACAAAGATTATGTCATTAGATTGAACTTGAGTATTTAGGTAGTCTTCAACTTGATAAATGCCTATCGCCTCCCTGGCTTACTCCTATCATAGTCGTTCTTAGCCTAAGCTAAGAATTGACAAAGGGAGCTGAGAA